>SCLH01000153.1:209146-225816 GCA_004367855.1 Oikopleura vanhoeffeni
TTTTTTTTTTCGATAGTTTTAGAACTTTATTGAAAAGATTTGAAGTACAAGAAAATAATAAGATTGACAACCAAGCCTAATCACCCCGCTGTTTTGCCGAGGTGTTCAACAAGGTCGAAGGTAATACAATTTTATAATATGTGCCTCACAGACGGGTTTGAAAAGATCGCTCGAACCCATACCTTATATTTTATAAAAATATGCGGTAAAAGTCGCGCGACTTTTTGAAGCCAACCGTATGGAAAATAATTTAATCGAATAAAATTAGAAACTTTAAGCCGATCTCACCATCTGTGTAGTACACGTGCTTGTTACTAAAATTAGGATTTTTTCACAAACGAAGGAAGGTGCACAAGAAAGATAAGAGACATAGAACTCGGCTACTCGTGGACATTTTCAGCCATTTTCGCTCCGTAAAATCTGGAAAAATAGCGCAGAGGAAGAAAGGAAATTGTTTTTGTTTTCTTGAAGTTTTTGTGCAGTTTTATAAGGTTTTTTTGGTGTGTGGTTTTTGGACAGATAATAATCAATTTTTGTATTTATTATGGCAGTTTTTGAATTAATCACTTTGGTTAGCTTTTTATGATATCCCGGCCATTTTATCGTTATTCTTTCGTCGGTGAAACTGTGATTTTCACTTTTGCTCCCAGTTATTTTCACTTTTAGCATGATCCCATTTTATTGAATTTTGATATAAGCCCTTTTTATCCCAAATGTATAAAATCAAGATATTTTTGTTTTATTGGTTTTTTATTAATCGGAGCAAAATTCAAAAAAAGTCCAAAGGATTTTTAGACATTGTTTGCTTGCCGAGAATTCGCTCAGAATCAAGGCAATCAGATAATTATTGACAAGGAGTACTCTTTCGTGAGAAAACTCTTCGGAATAGTCTTTTGGATGATTATTAGGAACCCATAATCAGTGTTCTAAAACGGGATCGGGATCCTGAGTCGGGATTGGGATATCCCGAGCCGAGTCGGGATCGGGATTGGAAATTTCGACTTAGGTCGGGACCGGGCGGGATCGGGATTAAAAATTTCAACTTAGGGCCGGATCGGGATTTGATCGGGATCCCGAGTGTTTAAACATTTTGAAAATTATGAGTCGGGACCGGGCGGGATCGGGATTGAAAAATCATCCCGTTTTAGAACCACTGCCCTATAATGATATCGTAAAATAAGTTTAAAGGCTATACCAATTACGCGGGTCCTCTGGTCATTATTAGCCACTTTTTCAGCCAAAATTTTTAAAAATTCGGCTCTTAAAAAACGACTTATTCGATTACGTTCTTAGATAACTCAAACTAATCACAAATATTCAGGAAAAAAATAATTTTCAAAAAATAGTCCGAATCAGACCCTTTTTTCAAAAAATGTTCAACAAAAACTGATAATTAAAAAAATTCAGTAATCTCATATAAATAAGAAAAAAAAGATCTGATGAAGACTTATTTATTAACCGTCTTATTCCCTATATAATTGTGCTCAGTTTGAGCTATTAAAAAACTTAATCGGATGAGTCGTTTTCAAAAGCCGAATTGTTTAAAAATTTTGCCCAAAAAAGTGGCTAGAAATGACCAGAGGACCCCGTATCGATGAATCTGGTTATCATCCGTATGGTATTCTCACATTTTAAAATGTCGGAAATACTCAAAAGATGCGCATGAAAATTAAGAGCACAAAAACAAAAAAAATGACAAAAATATAGGGGACAACTGTCAAAATCGAGTTTGAAATTTTTCTTCTCGAATTTCTGACTCAATTTTAAGAGCTGTCCCTCAGTAGAAATGTTTCATTTGACAATTTTATCAATCTCCGTATTCAGGCGCTTGATTTGACTCAACTAATGAGAACATAGCCAAAAAATTGGAATAAAAGTTCACAAAAGAAGTCATTCGCATCTCAAACCTAGGCTAAATTAAGGTGTTTCAGCAAATAACGATATCTAAAACCTATTCATAAGGTATGCCCGATAAAACTTTTAAATGCCTCTGGTAGCTGATTTCTGATATGTTCTGGGAAATTATGAATTTTAATAATCTACATTTTATAATCTACATGTAAGTGAAAGCATTTTCGAAATTTTAACAGAAAAGTGTTCAAAAACGCAAAATCGTTTTTTAATTTGACTAAAATTTATTTCAAAATTTTCAAGCAAAATAATAAGCAATTTTAAACACGGTTTGGTCTTTTTGATCCCTTTCCTGGTGTAATTAAAAACAAATTTCATTGATCATTTTTATTCCTGATTCCCTAGAACATATCAAAAAATCAGCTACCGAAGGCAAAAAAAATTTTGTCGGGCCTAAATACAATTTATTATTTTTAAACTTTTGAAAATACTAGTTTTATTCTTTCAGAAACCTTGATACGCTTACTGAAGATGAAATTTGGAATATTTTGATGCTATGTGCAAAAGAATGTGAAGAAGAAATAATAGACAAATTATTAGAAGTTCATTTATTAAACAAATGGTAAAATAACGATAAATAACTATTTTAATTTGTTATTTTTCAAAAACGAGAAAAATTTTTAAGGGGGTGTCCGGCGGAATTTAGTAGCTACCATTTTCAAGATATAAAAGTATGAATTTGACAGATTTGAAGCTTTTCAACAAATTTTAATTGGGTTGATAAGGCTTTCCTAAACGAGAACCATGAAAAGAGAGAACGGTTATCCACCAAATTAATATCCACCAAATTAATATCCACCAAATTAATATCCACCAAATTAATATCCACCAAATTTTTATTTTCAAATTTTTTTTAAGTCAACTTTCTAGATTTAGAGTTTTCCTGGCGTTGATAAAGCGCTTAAGGGGGTAGCAGCGATGTGGAAGATTGGTACATTTTTTCGGAGCGATTTTTGAAAGAAAAAAAATGTGAAAAATTTTTATATTATTTTTTATCTAAAAGGAAAGTGTCCATACTTGCAAACGTTTATATTTTAAAACTTTTTACATACTTAAGTATCTGTAAAAACATCAAAAACCACTTTTCATTANAAATTTTCGAAAATTTGGTGGATAAAGATTAGGCGGATTAAGGTTTTGCTCCATGAGAATCATTCCAAAATTTAAACAATTTGTAACAAAATTGACCGTGAGTTCAGCGGTTTTGTCAGTACGGTCTATCAATATGATTTATAGGAGGTAATTCAGACTATTTATGATTGAGACTGCTATATAATCCTACTAATTTTTGCTTGATTGACAGTAAATACTGAAAAATTGCCAGGATAAACCAGTATTATTAACGATTAGAATGTCTCTCAAAAAACCTTTCAGATATTGAGCGTTGATATAGATCATTAATACCACTTCAAATCGATCTTTTTTGTATTATTGGCATAGTTAAACTTTCACATTCTCGAGGAATTTTGCGCTAAACGTTTTTATATCGATTAAGATCCATACAAACGAGATTTTATCTAGATTTTTTGATATATTCCTTTAACGAATGTTTGTTAATCTAGAATGTGCGGGCTGAGAGAGCCAATCCTAACACTCCCAAGACCTCTCCTAGCCACTCAGGGAGCCTCTTTTCAGCCCGCATATCCTAGATTAACAAAAAATGGTCAAAGGGATATCTGAGATTAGAATTTCTAGGCTTCTAGTTTCACATTCGCGTTTGAACTTATTTTTGAGGCTCTTACTGGTCAACTTCGTTATATCCGGTGCTCTCATTGGTCAAACGCGAAACTGGAAACTTAAAGATCTCAGTCTTCGATATAAATTAAGGGGGTAGTCTGTGAAAAATTCCTGAAAATTAGAGGGTACACTCAATCGGAAAAAACGATTGATGGTGGTCTCGCAGCTATGCGAAAATAGGTTCTCTCACTAGAAAGCGTAAAACGGTTAAATTGGAGCACTACCATGGGCGGTACCATTTTAGGCGGCCAACAAATCAAATGCTCGGATTCCGCATTTTTCAAATTGAGAAAGCTGAAAAGTAGACAAGATATAACCCTTTAGTCAGTCAGTTTTTCCCTTCAAAATCGATAACGTTTTCGCTAAGCGTTAAATCTGACAAACATATCAACTATATATCCAATCTCACTTTAATTTATTTTTAAAGGTCAAAACGTGTTTCAGTTTTCTAATTCAAGTTTTAACATTTGAAGGTCATTTTTACTCGCTGCGTTTTAACCCAATTTTATTTTTTAATCTTATTTTGAACTTACTGCAATTACACGGTTTAGTTCACTGTGAACTCGTCACAAAAATAACCTTGATGTATTTTGATCAAAGTTCATGATGAACTCTTCACCAGGGATTATTTCTCTAATAGACTTACTTTATAAATTATAATCTATAAGAAGTACAATTCCCTGGGAAAATAATTGAAAACGAAGTCTTAAAAATCAATAAATGTATCCACAACCGAGTTAGGGCACTATGTAAAATTGCACCCATTATAAATTGCCACCTACGCAAAAAATACGAAATTTATAGCTGCGTAAAATTACTGCAATTCGAACGTTGTCGAGTTTTAGTTTCCCAGCAACAACAAATTCTGATGACCCATTTCACAACCTACGCATCAAAAAACTTAGAGCTCTTACTTCGCTGTAGGGTTAATGTTTCAAAAAACTAACACAAAGTAAAATTATTAAAAAAATAAAATAGTAAAAACTATGAAAAAGTACCAGAAGTACTGGTAATTTTGAAAAAACGGTGATTTAGAAAAATTATTTTTTAATTAAACCAAATATTTTCGTCACAGCACTTTAAAAATTAATTTTCAAAGTACGTGATTTTTCTACTTTAACCGAAATTGTTCACTACTGAAAAAAATCTCAAAAAAATTTTATGTTATAAAAATGGTCAACATTTTAATATCAACATTATGTCAGATTTAAGCTAGCAATCAAAATCATCACCAAATTATTGAACGCAAGCCATCATACGTATGATCAGGTGCTTTCTGTAGCTAGTTTTGATCGGAAATTCAGTGAATTTACCGGTTTATTTTAAAACTTTTTATTTAGTTTAAACCGACAAGACAAAAATGGAGAATGTGCGTTAATAGTTGCTTGCAAGGAAATAAGATAAAAAGTTCTATTAATACAATACTAATAATGCACATTGTTGCATTGCGTGGAAGTTCCTATTACATATTACACATTATTAGTACTGTACGACAATTATTGTTTTCAATTTTGTGTATCAAAAATTTTCTATCTTGGGACAGTTTGGATATTTGGTAATGGTTGAAAAGTTATTTTCTATAAAGAGTCTAGATGTATCATTATGCGATAATGAAGGAAACACACCCCTTATTCATGCATCGCAGGTAATCATTTTCAGTTTTTAATTTAGATTATCGCTCGGAAAAATTCAAATGTCCAATTTACATATCCTTTTTCCAACGAAATTCCATCTCTAAACGTTTACTATCTCTAGTAGCGTGTGTTTCGAATCCCACTGAATGTTGCCTGAGGTGCATTGTCTCAAGTAATTGCTTGAGTGAGTACACACCGTATAGATTTAGCCGGTCCTATTATCAAGACCCTTGCCTATAATCGATACTCAAGACAATCACTCAGACAAAATCAGTGGGATTCGAGCACACGCTTATAGAGACATAGTAAACGGTTTATGGAGATGGGAATTTCGTTGGAAAAGGATATTAAATTGGACATTTGTAATTTTGCCGGCGATAATCTAAATTAAAAACTTAAAATTGAAACCTGCGATGCCCATGAAAGTAAGGGAGTGTGTGTTTTTCTTCATTATCGCATATGATACATCTAGACTCTCTTATAGAAACATAAACTTTTCAACCAGTACCAAAAGCCAAACGTGTCCCAAGATAGAAAATTTTTGATACACAAAATTGAAGAAAACAATTAATTGATCGTACAGTTACTAATAATGTGTCTTGCCGAAAAATACGGAACAACTTGAGAGGTTTAGAATTAAGGTTAAGTTCATCACAGCCGATAGTAATATTAATTAGGAGCTTCCACGCAATGCAACAAGATTACATTATTACGTATTGTATTAATAAGAAATTTTTATCTTAATTTCCTTGCAAGCAACTATTAACCACCATTCTCCATTTTTTGTCTTGTCGGTTTAAACTAGAATTAAAAAGTTTTTAAAATAAAACCGGTAAATTCACTGAATTTCCGATCAAAACTAGCTACAGAAAGGGCACCTGATCATACGTATTGATGGCTTGCGTTCAATAATTTGGTTGATGATTTTCGACTTGCTAGCTTAAATCTTGACATAATGTGATATTAAAATGTTGACCATTTTTATAAACATAAAATTTTTTTGATATGATTTTTTTCCCCAGTTAGTGAACCAATTTCGGGTTGTATGTTTAGAAAAATTCACGTACTTTGAAATGTAATTTTTGAAAAGTGGTCAATGTGACGAAAATATTTCGTTTAATTAAAAAAATAATTTTTCTAAATTACCGTTTTTTTCAAAATACGAGCTACTTCTGTACTTTTTCATAGTTTTTACTATTTTATTTGTTTAATAATGTTTATTTGTGTTAGTTTTTTTGAACATTAACCCTTTACAGCGAAGTAGAAGCTCTAAGTTTTTGATTGGCGTAGGTTGGGTGAAGCAGGTCATTTCAGAAATTTGTTGTTGCTGGGGAAAACTAAATCGCAACGTTCGAATTGCAGTGAATTTTACAGCGCACGCTAGTAAATTTCGTATTTTTTTACGTATCTGGTTGGCAATTATATAATGGTTGCAATTTTAACAATGTGCTCCTAAATCGGTGTTAGATTACAGCTTATTGCGATTTTTTAAAGACTTTCGTTTTCATTGATTTTCCCAGCGGATTTTTTTTTTTTTTTTTTTTTTGTACTTTCTTAGTCAGATTACATAATTTATACAGTAAGTCTATTAGAGAAATAATCCCTGAGTGAAGAGTTCATCATGAACTGTTTGATCAAAATACATCAAGGTTATTTTTTGTATGACGAGTTCACAGTGAACTAAACCGTGTAATGTGCAGTAAGTTCCAACAATAAGATTAAAAAATAAAATTGGGTTAAAAACCGCACGCGAGTAAAAAAATGACCTTCAAATGTTAACAAACTTCGAATTAGAAAACTTGAAACACGTTTGAACCTTTAAATAAATTTAAAGTGAGATGTGGATATATATAGGTGATATGTTTGTCAGATTTAAACGCTTAGCGAAAACGGTATGCGACTTTTGAAGGGAAAAAACTGACTGACTAAAGGGTTATATCTTGTCTACTTTTCAGCTTTCTCAATTTGAGAAAATGCGGACTCCGAGGATTTGATTGCTTGAGCCGCCTAAAATGCGGTACCGCCGCAGTGCTCACATTTAACCGTTTTACGCTTTCTAGTGTGAGAAACCTGATTTCGCCCATAGCTGCGGACCACCATCAATCGTTTTTTGCCGATTGGAGTGTGTACCCTCTAATTTCCATGAGAATTTTGCACAGCTAGCCCCTTAATTTATATCGAAGACTGAGATCTTTAAGTTTCCGTTTCGACGTTTCGACCAATGCAGAGCACCGGATATAACGAAGATTGACCAGTAAGAGCCTCAAAAATAAGTTCAAACGCGAATGTGAAAGCAGAAAGCCTAGAAAATTCTAATGCTCAGATTATCCCTTTGACCATGTTTTTTGTAATCTAGGATATGCAGACGCTAACAAAGAGGCTCACTGAGCTGGCTGGACGAGGTGCTTGAGAGTGTTAGGATGGGGCTCCCTCAGCCCCACATTCATAGATTAACAAAAATTTAGTTTTAAAGGAATATATTTCAAAAAATACTAGATAAAATTCTCGTTTGTATGATCTTAATCGATATAAAAACGTTTAGCGCCAAAAATTCCTACGAGAATGTGAAAGTTTAACTATTGCCAATAATACAAAAAAAGATCGATTTGAAAGTGGTATTAATTGATCTATATTCAA
This sequence comes from Oikopleura vanhoeffeni, assembly GCA_004367855.1. Taxonomy (NCBI): domain Eukaryota; kingdom Metazoa; phylum Chordata; class Appendicularia; order Copelata; family Oikopleuridae; genus Oikopleura; species Oikopleura vanhoeffeni. The sequence goes on from SCLH01000153.1 coordinate 217,066, forward strand.
CGCTCAATTCTGAAAGGTTTTTGAGAGACCATCTCTATCGTTAATAATACTGGTTTATCCTGGCAATTTTTCAGTATTTACGTCAATCACAGCAAAAATTAGTAGGATATATATAAGCAGTCTCAATTCATAAATTAGTCTGCAATTAACCTCCTATAAATCGATATTGATACGGACCTTAACTGACAAAACCGCTTGAACTCACGCGTCAATTTGTCTACAAATTGTTTTAAATTTCTTGGAATGATTTCTCATGGAGCAAAACTTAATCCGCCTAATTTGTATCACCAAATTTTCAAAATTTTGTCGAATTTTGAAGGCGTTCTGGAGCCGAAAATTTTTCAAATTATTCGTCAGAAAACTTATGTTACCAGGGGGGCCTGTAATATATGCGCCCGAAAAAACCGTACGCAATGTTCACGATTTTTAAGCTCAAATACTTTAGTGCCAATATCGCGAATTTTTTATTACCAAAATACTTTGTGGCGGTCATGGACATGACGTCATTTTCAGATTGAATTTCTTCAAATTTACTCTTTTTAACTTTCATTTTATTGCGTATTTGGCGGAGTACTGTTGGGTGTATTCTACGCATTTTTGGTGATTCATTTTATTCGAACCAATTGTTTAAACGCCTTATAAAATAGAAAATTTGTTCATAATGACGATTATTTCGAACGCCTACGCGTGTTTCATTTTTTTGAACAAAAAACAAATATTTTTATCCCATATGAAGTTAGGCCCATATCCCTTTATGACCTTTTGATTAATCTAAGAGATGGGGCTGAAAAGAGAGAAAAAGCGGCTCATGAGTTGGCTAGAAGGGGCCCTTAGGAGTGTTTGGATTGGCCCTCAACCCACATCTCTTAGATTTAATTAAAGGTCATTAAAGGATATCGCCGAAGTTTGGCGGGAAACTTTGGCGATATTGGCCGCCTGGTATTGGCTTTTCTGTTAGATTAAGCGCTTTATCAACGCAGGAAAACTCTAAATCTAGAAGTTGACTTAAAAAAAAAATTTGAACATAAAAATTTGGTGGATATTAATTGGGGTGGATAAACCGGTCTCTCTTTTCATGGTTATCGTTTAGGAAAGGCCTTATCAACCCAATTAAAATTTGGTTTGAAAAGCTTCAATCTGTCAAATTCATACTTTTATATCTTGAAAATGCGTAGCTACTAAATTCCGCCCGGACACCCCCCTTAACTTTTTTCTCTTTTTGAAAAATAACGAAATTAAAATAGTTATTTATGTTTTTTACCATTTGTTAATAATGAAAACTTCTAATAATTTGTCTATTAATTTCTTCTTCACACTTCTTTTGCACTAGCATCAAAATATTTCCAAATTCATTCTTCAAAGCGTTATCAAAGGTTTCTGATAAGAATGAAAAACTAGTATTTTCAAAAGTTCTAAAAAATAATAAATTGTATTTAGGGCCCCGCTAAATTTTTTTTGCCTTCGGTAGCTGATTTTTTGATTATGCTTCTAGGGAATCAGGAATAAAAATGATCAATGTATTTGTTTTTTAATAAGACCAGGAAAAGGGATAAAAAAGACCAAACCGTGTGGGTTAAAATTGCTTATTATTTTGCCTTGAAAATTTTGAAATAAATTTTAGTCAAATTAAAAAACGATTTTGCGTTTTTAACACTTTTCTGTTTAAAATTTCGAAAATGCTTTCACTTACATGCTAGATTTAAAATGTAGGATATTTAAATTCATAATTTCCAAGAACATAACAGGAAATCAGCTACCAGAGGGCATTTTAAAAGTTTTATTCGGGCATACCTTATGAATAGGTTTTAATATCGTATTTGCTTGAAACACCTTAATTTAGCCTAGGTTCTGAGTGCGAATGACTTCTTTTGTGAACTGTTATTCCAATTATTTGGCTATGTCTCATGGGAGTTGACGCCAAATCAAGCGCCTGAATACGGAGATTGATAAAATTGTCAAAATGAAACATTTCGACTGGAGGGACAGCTCTTACAATGAGTCAGAAATTCGAGAAGGAAAAAATTTCCAAACTCGATTTTGACAGGTTGTCCCCTATATTTTTGTCATTTTTTTTTGTGTTTGTGCTCTTAATTCATGCGCATCTTTTGAGGGATTTCCGACATTTTAAAATGTGAGAATACCATGACGGATTGATAACCAGATTCATCATACGGGGTCCTCTGGTCCTTTCTGCACTTTGTTTTGGGGCAAAATTTTTTAAACAATTGTCGGGCTTTTTGAAACGACTCATCCGCATAAGTTTTTAATAGCTGAAAACTGAGCAAAATTATATAGTGAATGAAGACGGTTAATAAATAGTCTTCATCAGTTTCTTTTTTTCTTATTTTTATGAGTTACTGAAATTTTTTTATATCAGTTTTTGTTGAACATTTTTTGAAAAAAGGGTCTCTGATTCGCGACTATTTTTTTGAAAATTATTTTTTCTGGAATATTTGTGTTAGTTTTGAGTTATGTCTAAGAACGTATCGAATAAGTCGTTTTTTTTAAGAGCCGAATTTTTAAAAATTTTGGCTGAAAAAGTGGCTAATAATGACCCCAAGAGGACCCCGTAATTGGTTAGCCTTTAAAACTTATTTTACGAATAATCATTATAGCAGTTTTCTAAAAACGGGATGAGTTTTCAAATTCCCGATCCCGCCGTCCCGACTCAGTAATATTTCAAAATGTTTAAACACTCGGGGTCCCGATCCCGCCTGGTCCCGACCAAGTTGAAAATTTTTCAATCCGCCGATTCCGCCCGGGTCCCGACCTAAGTCGAAATTTCCAATCCGACTTGGCTCGGGATATCCCAATCCCGACTCAGGATCCCGACCCGTTTTAGGAACACTGATTATGGGTTCCTAATAATATCCAAAAGACTATTCCGAAGAGTTTCTCACGAAAGATTACTCCCTTGTCAATATTATCTGCATTTGCCTTGATTCTGACCGGAATGCTCGGCAAGCAAAACAATGTCTAAAAATCCTTTGGACTGGTTTTGAATTTTGCTTCCGATTAATAAAAAAACCAAGTAAAACAAAAATATCTTTGATTTTATACACTGGGTTTGCACCCTTATCCGTAGGCCTCAGCTCGGCCCAAAAAATCGTACGGAGAAGGGCATCGTACGGATAAGGTATTTTTTCGGGCGTCGAGTTGAAAAAAGAGGCACGAAAAAGGATTTTTTTTTTAATAGTTTTGTGAATATATAGGCTTTAATGTTGATAACAAAATTCTAGATATGCGGAATTTTGATTTCTTGAATTCGTTCAAAAATAATCAGATAAAAATGTTCAAAGAAATTGGTGAAAAGGACCGACATACCTCTATTTGAAACCATAATCACTTACAGCGAATAACCCAGAATGCTCGCTGTCTGAATTATCAAAATATAATCAATGTACGTGGAGGCTCCTGGTCATTTTTCACGAGTTTTCAAGCAAATTTCTATACGTTTATTTTGGCTTTTAAAAAACACTCATTCTGAGAACATTCTTAGATAGCTCAACTGAGCACAAATATCTTGTGAGAATAAATAAAAATTATTTCATCGGCCAATTTATTTTATCTTTTTCTGGAAATTACTGAAATTTGGTTGAAATTACTAGTTTTTCCTAAAAAAAATGTGGTAACAATCGCTCGGATTTCGGAACCAATTTTTTAAATTCAATGACTTCACCAGGATTTGTGCCTCTGTTTTAGCTATCTAAGAATTCAATTAGTCGTAAGCAAAAGCCTTGATTAAATAAAATTTTTGGCGAAAAATTAGGTAAAAATGACCAGGAGTCCCGTAATCGAATATGGCGGGGAAGTTATGGGTCATTTGTTGGCGAAGTCTACCGATCAGGATTATTTGAAAAATTATTCAAAATTAAACAACAGAAATCTGTTCCCATTCAAGAATTTGAACTGACCAGCGACATTGACAGTCTGTATTAATAATTGGACTATTGGCCCTGAAAAATCCGTCGACTTGCCTGCTGCTTTTAAATTCAGAAAAAATAATGGATGAAAAAGATTATCAGCCGGAGATTTTGCATCGGTTATGCAACCAAGAAAAAAACAATGAAATTAACTTGATTTATTCAAAAAAAACATAGAAATTTATTTTTCTTGTATTGTTAAGTCTATACTATTCACCAAATAGTTCTAAACCGTGCCAAGTTAGCTAGGTGTTCATTTATTTTTGAAAAAAATATAGAAAATTTAGAAAACCTGGAAAATTTTTCCTAATTTTTACCGTACGGATAAGGGCGTACGGAATAAGGGTGTTTCGTCAACTTTCCCAAAAAATTTCGTACGGATAAGGGTACATCGTCGGATAAGGTGGTGCGTACGGATAAGGGTTCACCCAGTGTACATTTGGAGATAAAAGGGCTATATATCATTTCAGATTTTTTCCTTCATTTTAATCTTGTTAGTCAGCCATATGTTTTTAAACAATTCGACAAATTATGTGAAAAAGATCAATTCCCAAAAGACCTTTTTCGTATATTTCCAATTGAGATGTCTGTGTAGCGGTACGAGGTAACCAAAATATAAAAATTGAATCCGATAAATCATACAAAAACATAGATAAATCATTTTTCAGCATTATTTTTTTTAAAGTTACACCTAATAAGTTATACAGTAAAACACGTCATAGTACAGTTATGCTTTTTTATTGCGGGAAAATTTAAGGGGGGATACAGTTGAATTGTATTTTTGTCGGTTTGCATTGCATTTGGGTGCGCAGCGGTCAAATTCTTATTTTTAATTAAAATAATGAGACCAAAACGGGAAAAAAATATTTCTGGACAGAAAACTACGAAGAATAAAATGAAATATTTTTTTTTAGTTTTTTTGGCATTCTTGGCCAGGAAAAATGACTGGTCAAAATATTAAATCGATTTGCAATTTTCTGGACCACTAGATTGGCCCAAAAATTCTCTTGCTCGGAATCGTTCCTTTTTCGGTGGCGATTACCCCCCGGATAGCAAAATAAATGTTATTCAGGGAGTTTTAGTTCAGTCTGTAGGTTCCCGCTGGGCGCCACCCTATTCATGCATTCACTTCATTATTACCTTTCATTACGATGAACTATAAATACACTATAAATTGAGTGATGCGTGAAAACACCGACAAGAAAATAAAATTCATTCTGTAGAAGATGTTTCCCTAACCATCATTCAATTTCCCCACGAAAAAAAAGACAACTGTTACGTCAGGGTTGGGGAAGCGGCTAATCCCGGAGCCGGATTTCTATCCCCATTTTACCCCATATTTTTTGCTTCACCCTACGCAAACCAAGCGGGATTGGAAACCCACGCAAAAGCCATCTTTTTACAACCTGTGGTGTACTTATAAATTATATGATAGTTGAAGATCAAGATTTTATGCAATTTATAAAGTTCGAAGAATCATTCGAATGATGCATGATATAACCTCCGAGCAAGGGTTTAAAAATGTTAAAAAACCAATTTTAAAAAGTAAACTGACGATGAAAATATAAAAATTAATTGATATTGTAATCAAAAATATATTTGGTGACAATAATCATTTTAGGATAAAATTGAATGTCTTGAATTCGAAAATTTTTATTAATTATTAAATTAATGTTTTTTTCATTACACTTGGGCTGTACCCTTGTCCGTACGATTTGTACCCTATCCGAACAATTACGGAACGAGGCAACTGGACCCGACATTTTTGCTCGACCCTATTTTGGAAACAAAAAACCAGCGATCGAAGAGGTCAGTGAGCTGGAGGCGCTATTTTTGAGAGAGCACGGACTACATTGCGGGAGTGACAAATATTAAAGTATAAGTTGAAATTTATATTAAGGGGGTTAAGGGTGTCGTGAATCTGGTACCTTGGCAATCACGCCAACAAACGACCCACTATCTCCCGTCATATCCATGATTATCCCCGGGTTCTCTTTAAAAAACTTATTCCCATATTCTTTTAATAGGCAAATTAAGTCTCCTGGAGTGACCCGGGGATAATAATGCATATATCTTTTCCCAACTGAACTCCATCTCCAAAACGTTTACTTATCTCTATGCGCGTGTGGGCGAATCCCACTGATGTTGTCTCAGTGATTTGTTTTGTGAATGCTTGAGTGATTACACACCGATCAATTTATGCGGTCCATTATCAAGACCCTTGCCTATAATCATGCTCAAGACAATCACTAAGACACATTAGTGGTATTCAAACACGCGCTATAGAGGAGCGTGTCCACATTAATTTGGACTTTAGACCCCTAAATGGGGTGGATTCTTGTGAAAATTCTTGGAGAGTGGAATCTGTAGTCCAAATGGAAAAAAAAATTATGGAAAAAAAATTTTGGTCGTCACGTGATCAAAATATAGCGAATTTTTCGTATTGATTTTTGAAAAAAAAAATAATTTTACCAAAAAGGACGCGCAATTAAATTTCACACATACGATATGTGGAATATTAACCGAAGAGGTCGATTTTGGCCGAAAAATGCGATTTGGTGGACACGCTAGCTATAGAGATAGTAAAACCGTTTTTGAGATGGGAGTTCCGTTGGGAAAAGATATACTACGATAATTTAGACAAGCGAGATTCTGGGTTCTCTTCGCTGTAAGTGATTATTTTCACATTTAAAGGTTATGTCGCCTTTTCAATTTCTTGTCTTTTATCTTATTATTTTTTTAAACGAAAATAAAGAAATCAAAATTCCCAAAATCTATTATTGCGTTATTCAAACATTTAAAACCTTACTCTATAAGTAGTAGTATATTCACGAAAATACAGCGGTGTAAGATTTTCCCTTATTTTTCAAATTAGAGAGCGATGAGACGCTAATGAGAACGATTAATTTTGGGCAAAAAACCTACGTTCTTTCTTCAGATTCAACCAATTCAAAACGGCGGAAATCAAGGTCTAATCAATTTGGAAAAAAGAAGGGAAACCTGTACACCCTGTATAAAAAATTTATTTTTGCTCTTTTTTTAACTGCGACCCCGAAAAAGTTACATTATCCAAATCGATTTGTTTAGCTGAGCTGAGGTGTACGGATAAGGTTTCACTCGGTTGTAATTAATCTGATTATTAACTCAAATTCGATGGTAACTATTTCGCGTCATAAAAAAAAAATCAAAAGCAAAGCTGGTTGAATACATTTTCAATAATTAAAAGTTTTTCATTTTTAAATGTTAATTTTTTTGCGTTATTCCAAGTTAATTTACCTTTCAATGTCCTCTAGGAGGTTTTCATTTTCCAAAAAATTATTTTCCATTATAACTTACGTTTTGACCCGGGTACAAATTTCAAAATAATCCGTTGAACACCATTAGATTTTATTTTTTCCAGAACAGGTTGATATGGTCATCCATATTTTTCGTGGTTGTTTTAAATCTGTGTTAATTCAGGTTCTCTACCACCTACTCTTTTAATAAGCTGTCGATCCATGATCTGGGTATAAAAAGGGGCCTAAATCTGCCCGTCCACAAAAAAAGGGTTATTTTAACAAATTCGAAAGGAAGTATTCGTTTTTTGTCTTTCGTGATGGCGACTCTTTTTTCTTGATAGCTCTTGGCCCGATGTTTCAAAGACAAATCGCCTAGGAGGAGGAGTAATTTCTTTCAGCATTGTTTAGCTGATTAGATTTTGAACAATAGATTTCCAAGAAAATAAATATTGACATATCTTAATCTTTTTAATTCATGGGTGACGTGTTCGACCTTTAGTCATTTTTCAATTATTAGTGTACGAGTGGGTAGTTAAACCCGCACACAAATATGCCCAATAAATTGTCTTGCCTTTTAAAAAATAATGTGTGCTTTAACTGACCCACCCACTGTTGTATAAAATGGAAAGCTACGCAAAATTTACAACCACATTTTTTTTGAACTTTAAAGTCCCAGACAGCTTACTAAATAAAAAATTAAATTGGGTAAATTTGAAGATGCAAAAAAATAACCTAGGTTTATTTTTGGTTCAAGTGTATTATGAACTGACCCAAAATAACGGGGGGGCCAATATTGCTGAATTTGCCAATAATCGCCAAAAACAACACCTACGCAATTTCACGATTTTTAGCTGAAATTCTTTTCAGTGCCCAAACTCGCCAAACGAAGCGCAATATCGCCAAATTTGCGTCGGCGTTATGACGGTTTTTATTATCAAATCCCTTGAAAGTGCGTCATATTTCAAAATTAATTTCTCAAATTCTACTATTTTAATGGTTGTTGTTTAATTGCGTTTGTTAAAACTCTTTACAAAATGAAGAAAGTGGTCTCAAAATTATGATGTAATTTCTAACGCCCTCACGTTTTCATTTCTTTTGAACGAAAAACTGTTAATTATGCTCTCATATATCGGCCGAAATGCCCAATATTCGCTTTTTTGAAGACTTAAAGGCCAATCAGAGGTTCACAAAATGGCTTTCGGATGTCTACAAAATGTTTGGCGGGATTTCAAGATTCACAAAACAAATTTTTTTCGCAATTTTCTGCGTGTTTTCCAGAATTCAGTCAAAAAAATATGTGGTTGTTAAATTGACCCGCTAAATTTTTACTGGCTTTCTTTTGTCTTACTTGCAAAAAATCGGAGCACATTTTTTGTTTCGAAATTTTTAGAATTTTTTTCGAAAATCATTATTTTGCAGTGTATAAATAGGCCTCCCGAGCAAAAAATGCAGCAACCGGTTTTAAAAAGGTCCTGGTGAATTTGAAAACTTCAGTCCTAGGACAGTTTTTGACGGTGAAAATTTTTGGAGAAAAAATTTTTTTTTGGTCA
>SCLH01000153.1:228335-240325 GCA_004367855.1 Oikopleura vanhoeffeni
CGGACACTTGAGATTCTGTTCGACACTAAAAAAACACATACTGTATGCATTTTTTTAGTAAAACTAAATAGTATTGATGAGCTAAGCTTATTGAGCTTTCGATTTATTATAATCATTCTCATATCACTTTTTTTTTCGCGAGTGAGATATTGGAAAATTTTTCAGCAGAATTGCAGTAAAACAATTGAAAATAGTAAACCTCGAAATTGGTAATTACTGCAATTCTTCGAAAAATTTTTTCCAATTTCTCACTCGCAAAATAACCGTGATTTGTAAATGATTATAATAAATCGAAAGCTAATATGGAAATATTTTATCTCGACAAAACAAGAATAACTGTTTAATAATCTTGTTTATTCGTAAGTATCATTTTAAGGTCAAATCGATTGCGTGAGAGTTCTTATAATCCATGGTGCTGATCATTCTATTTGTGATCCTGCGCGAGGAATGTGTTCCCAAGGTTAGAAAATTTAACATAAAAAATATTGAATGTGTAGTTATCACGTGATAAGCGCTCAAATTTAAGCTGAAAACATCGGCTTTGAGACCTTCAGGGTAATTTGGGGTTTGAGGCTTTCGAGGGTTAACCTTTGTCCATCAAAATTGGGTTGAAATACAATACGGCATTTGCGATGTAAATCAGATAAATAAGTTTCATTTTAATTGTTAAATACAATTGAGATAACCAGCATGATTATGTTTCTGAATACTGAAAATCGTGAAAATTGTCGGCTCTTTTTGGCATTTTATGATTTAAATGAGACAAAAAATCGGGGGCAAAGGATGTTAGCTAAAATCAATTTGCGTTTTCAGTCGTTCCGTCCACGCATTTTTTAAAAAAATTTAAAAATGACCAATTTTTTTTGGAATTTATAGCTGAATGTTTTTAAGCGCGATTCGTGTAATAACAACAATAAATTAATAATACTGTATTATTAATTTGTATTATTAATACATCAACATTTAAAGCTTCTTTCAAAGCTCCAAAATAAATTTCATGGTCAGAATCATTTTTTTTGAGAAAGTTTAACAATATAAACGCAAAGAATCAGTGCTGAACGGTTAATTTTTGCAGATAAATCTCCCGGTACTGACCCTTACCAATATTCCATAGCAAATGAACACCAATTAAAATCTTAATTTAAAGCATTTTCATAAACGTCAGGAAATCTTTTATATCTACAGGGTCTCACATTTTTGCTTCCTTTCTTGAGTTTTGCACAATTTACAATCCGCCAATCAAAACGTTTGAATTTTGCAAGCAACTACTTGTTTGCAAAATTTGAACGTTTTGATTGGCGGATAGGGAATTGTGCAAAAATCAAGAACGGAAGCAAAAATGTGACATGCTGTAAATTTAGCGTTTGAACATACCTAGGTGAAATTCACTGAGAAATTTTTCCTAGAACAAAGTCCGTTGCCCCTAGTGGCCAGGATTCGGCACAATGAACCCAATCCAATTTTTTTTTGCGTGTCTTCAATTTTCAAGTCTACCGATCCGATTCCTGTCCAATTTTTTTGTAAGTTTACTTATCTGATTCCCCTCCAAGTTTTTGGCGAGCTTACCAATCCGATCCCGATCTGATCCAATTTTTCGATCAAATTTTTTCGAAAAAATTTCAAATGTGCCAACCTATGCTAGTGGCAAATAAAATGTCTTTGGGTGACCGGAAACCGGTATTTTACCGTTTCTGTTATTTATTTTTTAAGGAAATCCCTCGAGGATTCCAAAGATAAAATATCTAAGTAGGAAAAGTTATGCTTATAACTTATTCAATTCTTATTATTTTAAAAAGGAGTGAAAAATGACGAAATTAATTTTTGTGATCTATGTTATAACATAGGGTATAAAATAGGCAATAATATATTTCAGATATATTTTGTTTCATTGATTTTATAAGTGATCTCGAGCTCAATTATCGCAATAATCTATACGTATTATCTCAAGCTCAATCATTTCTCTCACTGTCGTATTAAAGCACAATATACAGAACAATCTTTTCGGGCTACTGTTCACACATTTTAAATAGGTTTAAAATTATTAATAAAGCTTATGATAATAATTAAAATGGCTTAAAACCAATTGAAATACTTCATTAAAAACTTGATGAAATCATCTTATTCGTTTAGGAGCGGTGGTCGCGAATTTACGTTCAAGGAAATTGCATAGTTTGGAACATAATCAATTATTAATTATTTATAAATTATTTATTATTAATAATTAACGAAATTCTACGGATTTTTCGAAATTTCCGGGTTATTGCAAATCAGATAATCTGATTTTGTAGGAGAAATAGAAATTATAAAAATAACAACTTTTTCAATGACTGAAACAACCACCGAGACATAAAAGAAATTTTTCAAAATTTTAGACGGGAAAGGCAAAATTCAAATTTATTTTATCGAGCTCTGGGGTGCGGCACGGTGCACGCCGGCACCCCGGATACCCCTAGTTAAAACTATTCAGATAAAAACTATTCACTGTGAAAACACTAAATATAGAATCACGTCGTAGCTTTCGCACTGACGAACCCTAAACAGTAAAAAAAAATTTGCGAGCTTAACCCCTGTGAGCACAGAAAAAAAAGTTCCGTCAAGGCACCAGAGCCTATTATCCCCTATTCACACTTTTGTAAATCATCCCGCGGCCTCCTACTTAAAAACACACTACGTTTCCTAATCAGGGCAGGATATTAACAAAAGTGTGAATAAGGATATATCCCTTTATTGCCTCTCCCACAGATTCCCTCAAAAACACGGGGGTGAGAAAACGACGCGTCATTTGAAAACGAGTCATCCGATTTAGATTTTAGATAACTCAAACTGAGCACAATTATCTAATTGATATAAAAATTAAAAATTGTTTGTAATAGGACCAATGTTTTTAGTTTTTTTTCTAAGATTACTGAAATTGTTTAATTATTAGTTTTTGTTAGAAAATAGAAACAAAGGTCTGACAAAAATAGAAACCATGTTCTGATTCGGACCAATTTTTATTTTGTATTATTGACTAGATATTTGGGCACAGTTTGAGCTATCTAAGAACCTAATCGGCTAAGTTGTTTTTGAAAACCGCGTTGTTTTCCCACCCCCTCGTGTTTTTGAGGGACGAAATCTTTGGGAGAGGGCAATAAAGGGTAATAATATAGACTTTTTTTCAATGTTGATTACAGAAAGCCCAAGGTAGTTGGAGTTTCAATTTTCTTTGCATAAGGAAGTTGAAAGGTTATATTTTTGCATCCGAAATTTTAAATTCAAGAATTTTGATTTTTAGTTCTAGAAAAAAAATCAACACCCGTCATATTTGAACAAAATTTGCAAAAAAAAATGAACTATTTTTTTGGAACGGCCGCAAAACGAGACAATTCTACAATGTTTTTTTGCCGTTTTAAATGATTTTAAGTATGCTTGAGCGTATATGCTTTTTCCCAACGGAGCTCCATCTCAAAAACGTTTACTATCTCTATAGCGCGTGTTCGAATCCCACTGATGTTGTCTTAGTGATTGTTTTGAGTATGATATAGGCAAGGGTGCTTGATATTGGGACCGGTAATTTGATCGATGTTTATCACTCAAGCAATCACTAAGACCATCACTCAGACAACTTTAGTGGGATTCGAACTCGAGCTATAGAGATAGTTGACGTTTTTAGATGGAGTTCCGTTGGTAAAAGGATATATAGGCCAGGGTTGTAAAAGGGATAGGGATGGATGGGGATGAGATGGAAAGGGATAGGGATGGGATAGAGATGGATTCTAAGGGGATGGCCATCCCCAATCTATCCCTTTTTATTCTCAATTCCATCCCAATTTCATCCCCTTCTCATCCCCTTTTTAGATGAAAATCTTGGTTATTATAAAAAATGTTTCAGAATTTTTTTTATGTCGTAGAATGACCCAAGGGAAGTATGTTATTTTTAAGGGCGAGATTGGTTCTAAGTCAGTAATAACAGTAGGATTTCGGGTCTAAAGTCGGTTATCATAAAGGGGTAACCAACCCTAAGACGATATTTTTAAGCTTAAAATATTCAAACTAAAAATAGCAAAAAGTACTTAAAAGTCAAAAAACATGGAAACTTTTTTTGGGGATAGGGATGGAGATAGAAAATTCGGTCAGGGATCATCCCTTTTACAACCCTGATATAGGCTTTGTCCTCACACGGGTTAAAATGATTATTTTACAAGAATCTTGCTAAAAATTGATACTTCATAAAACTTTCTTTTAAATTTTGACGGACCCTCAATTTCAAAAAACTAGGCATTCCGCCAGGATGGTACAGTGTATCTCATTAATTCCTGTGGGACAAGAAAACAGTGGTTTCAAAGCAAACAGCGGTGAATATATACAAATGATTTAATTAGTCAATTATTTTAAATTTATTCCGTATAAATTATACCTTATTCATAACCATATAATTAGCTTTATTTGTGTTACTTCGTATCTTGATGCTACAGACAATTTACTGTGTTTTGAGTTTAAGAAGGTATCTTTTAGGATGTTCAAAATTGAAATTATTGCCCGATTGGTCCTCTTATGAGGTAATTTACTCTTCACGAGAAAGACGATTTAGGTTTGAAGCCAAATATATCTGAAATACTAGTTTCATACTACAGATTGTAAAAACCAATAGTTCAATAAATGTGGTATTTGACGAAATTCATATCCTTTCCGAACGAACTCCATCTTAAAAACGTTTAACTACTCTCTATGTTCGAATCCCACTAATGTTGTCTTACTGATTGTCTTGAGTATGATTATAGGCAAGCATGCTTGATATTAGGACCGCTAAATTTGATCGATGTGTAATCACTCAAGCAATCACTAAGACAACATCAGTCGGATTCGAACTCGCGCTATAGAGATAGTAAACGTTTTTGAGAAGGAGTTCCGTTGGGAAAAGGATATGCTGAAAAATAATTAAAGACAACTGATTGCTCGACCAATCAGTAACGATCTAGAAAATAGAGTGATAGGCTTCACTTCCAGAGTCTTTCACTGATAGTGTGCCTAAAAAACCTACTCCTTCGTGAGTTTTGAAGATAGAAAAATTTTGTTACAATTTAATTAACCACGAAAAACGTAAGCAGACCGATCAATTTTCAAATTTCCTTATAAGTTTGCCCGACAATAGCCAAAAAAATGTTCTTGTTATCGAACATGGTACTTTAGATTACAAAAAATCCATAAATTTTGATAAAAATGCTCAAAACCGAGACGCCATATTTTTAAAACGATAAGAAAGTACCTTTCTCAGACAATATGGAGATCAAAATATCATCCATTACTATCCATTTTTTTTGAAAACAAAATTTTGAATTTTCTTGGGTTCAGCTTACAATTATCCCTGAACCGATATTTTTAAAGGATGGGCTCAATACTGTAATCGCCATGATACCGCTGAAGAAATTGCGTCCTTCAATCGTATGTCAAATCAAGATAATCGCTACACGGGAATGAATTTCCAACTAAAGAACAAGAAAAGTCCTTGTGAAATTCAATCAGATAACCAAAACTGTATGCCGATTCGTCCTTGTAAAATATTCAATATTATCAGAAGAACTCTTTCTGAAAACATATGTGGGTGTACTTCCATGCGAAATAATCAAAGTTAGTTTTATGTTCTTGAAGAATATACCGAAAACAACCAATTTCTTCTGAATTTATTAAACAAAAAGGAATAATTGAATTATAATATTATGGTCATGAAAACTAAATAAAAAAACTATTTCTCAAGTGTTACAGTATTATTTTTCAGATTTGCCAGAATCGTATACAAAAAAATTGCATCCTGAAGAAGACAGTAGTTTATTTACAAATATAGTTCCGAGAAACCATCATAATTGTCATTACGAAAAGTGAGTTTTCAATGTTCGGTTTCCAAAATTAATATTTAGTGTCATATTTATTAACAGGTTCTGTACAGGTTTATGTACAGGTTCTTTATTTTTTTCTGCATTTTGAAGGCCGGTATTTTGACCACGAAAACTAGAAAATTAAAATCAATATTTTAGCTTTAATTTTAAGCTGATTAAATCAGCCTGATTGTCTCATTATTTCGAGACAGTTTATTTCTCAAAATCGTCTCAGACCTTGTTACTACATAAATTTAGGATGATAAAAATGACAATAATTTAGCATATCTCGAGCCATTTTAATTAAGGAATTGCGTGAATATTTGTATTTGATCAGGTGCGCCACTGAATTCATTACGAAGGCTGAAATCCAAAATTTTAAATTTATTTTTAAGGGGAATGGTCCATCCTGGGTGCCTTAATCGAACCTTCCGACGTTCTGGGAGTATGATTCGTCCATTTAATCAAACAAAACGAAATTCAACGTTGATTATACCTCGAGTAGAAATTACAAAAAGTGCAAGTGTTAGTAATCAACATGATTCTTTTGATTGACAAATATTTAACATTCATTTTCTAGCCATTTTGATAAATACTGTACCATAATAGAATGAAAATGCATTATACTTTAAGAGCCTCGGTGCATTTTGACAGATTGCAACTTTTTCCATTTTTTTGTTGCTTGATGGGATTATCTTTTTGCATTAACATCTTCATTATAAAGCGTTTTTTGAATACATATTTGCCAACTTTGAAGCATTACTTTAGAGTATGATCTGATATTTTTTTCAATTAATTATTTCTACTTTATAATCGTACTTTTGAAATCAACACTCAAAAAACGCGCGTTTGTATCGAAGGTGTCTAAATTACAGTTAAAATTTTATTTCCTTTATTTATTAAATTAGGAACCCAAAATACAATTCGGTCTTGCGACCTCGAAAATTTTTTATTTTAAATTTATAAACGATTTTTAAATCAAAATCGAAAAATTTAAATTTTGGTAAAAAAGACGAAAAAAAATGCAAAATTTTAGCACAATCGAAAGAGAATATTTTTTTCCGTGAGGTAATAACAGATAAATTTAACATGGTCGACAGGTCGGCTTACCAAATGCAGCTAGTCTTTTGGTGGAAATATTTTTTATTAATTCTTGATGTAAAGAGAGGCTTAAACTTAAATTTCGCGCAAACCGTAATTTTCATTCAAAAAAAGGTATGATTCCAGGTATTAAAACAAGTGAGCGAGAAACAAAAGTAGATATGTTTAAAATATAGTGAGAAAGTAAGCAATTTCTTCGGATATTTTTCAGCTAAGGTTTCGAAAAATTAGTTTGAAAAATTTTGAACAGAAATGAGGAAAATTGTTTTCAAAATATTTCCCAAAAATTGTTTCGACCCTAAAATCTAAAAAAGTGTCATAAGTGATTTTTCAAATAGCATTATAAAAAATATGTGGTCACCAACGCCAAAGAAGTTAAAGTAGCCCATATTGAAAGAGTTTTTTTCGTTTGACTTTGCAAACACAATAGATGCAAAAAAATTTCTCCATAATTTTGTCCGATTCGGAAAGTTTAATTTCCTACTAATTACCTCACAATTTGCATCTGCTAATTCTTGATCTTTACCATCAACGTACGACAAAAGGACGCCAAGTCAATGCCGGACCATCACGTATTTTACTCAAAAGTATTTGTAAAATGATTATCTATTATATGAAGTCCTGCCTGTAGTTTGATGGTAGTAAAATCACGAGAAACCCCAATATCATGAATCAGAGTTGCACAGCGAATTATCTCTCGGGCCGGGAAATAAAAAAAGGCTGGTTTCTAAAAAACCTTATTTTAGTGTGAAAAAGTAACCAATCAAATTAAGATGAGCATAATTTATTGTAAACAAAACCGCTATTATAAAGATGAACTGACAACTGACCAGAACGGGGGAAACTTTAGTTGTTAACCGAAAAAAATAGAGAAATTAAAAAAATAGGAAGAAACTACCAGTCTTTTCTAAAAGGACTTCCACACTCATCGCTCTCTTTTTTATAATTTGTGTCCCTTTAACCTCTGAGGCAATGTAGAACTCGTACAAGGGTCCTTGTCGTATTTGTGTGTATTAATTCAGAATCGAACTCCATTTCAAAAATAAGCATTTCCAAATTGGTTGCGGCGTCGCCACGGCGACTCGCCAAGTACGGCGACCCCGCGACAACATGACAATTTTGTCCGAGCGAAAAATAATTATATATCTTATGCATATCCAATCATTCCCGTATATTTTTCAAATTTACATCCAAATTTCACTCTTCTTTGGCCTGAGATCTCTGGCCATCCAAAAAATAAAGTTTTAGTCGCTTTTGTAACGGAAGCGATTTTTACAAAAAGAAAAATAGCTGCCTCAACGAGAGACAAAACCGATTCAATTATTTTATTTGAGCTTTAAGAATAGTTTTATACAGGCAGATTGAATCTATATCTTTTCCGGAGTATAAATTCGTTTCATTCTCTGTAATTTTCTATTGGAAAACACCACAAAGAAGGTTTCGAACTGCATTCCAAATTCTTTATTGTCAATTTGTTTCCGGTGTTTTGTTTAACCTTTTCAAGTGCGTCATCCACTTGCATGCGTTCACTTAAATTTTATTCAAATAAGCAAATTAAAGTTCGATCTCATAAGATTAACGGTGAAAATTATTATCTTTTTGTGAGTAAGTGATGTGAAATATGATTTACAGGGTAGTCGACGAGGCATGAAACACTTACGGAAAATTGTGGTACTTATAGCGCTGTTTTTAACAGTCGGTTGTTTCCTTAAGGGGTACCATATAAACTCGGGAGACTGGAGTCAATATAACTTACGAAAATAATGAGTCAGTATATTTTTCATGCTTAATCATAGTTAGCTGAACCCATATTAAAATATGTTTCAGCTTGATACAAGCATTTTTATCTATTTTAGGAAATATTTGAGTTCGAGTTTTTGTCTCTGAAATCGTAAAAATTTCAAAAAAAAAATGAAAACATGAAAATTTTGTTCGCATTTGTTCCAAAATTTTTTCTGTTTATTTCTTCCAAATCTATGTGGGTAAAAACCACTTTAACTTTTCTTAACATTTTTGTTTTATATTCAACCTAGTTTCGAATTTATTCTAATTCATCTAGTTTTTCATGGATGCTTTTTCATGGCTTTCATTCACTTTTCACGTTTTCACATGTTTTCTGACCGCTTTTTAAAAATCAAAATTTTCATTTTTTATCGACTTTTTTAGAAATATTATGAAAATCAGACTAAAATTTTTTATTAGTAATTTTGGATTCTTTAATAAATCAGGCAAAATCACTATTGAGTTTTCTGGTATCTATTAAATCTCCGTCAACTATAGTTGTCGCCGCGATTATCATTTTTAAACTATTGATGAATTTTTCTAACACTTGGCTGTACACTCGATAAATGCCATTCGGCACTCAATTTTCAAAAAATTTTATGCTCAAATTCCCAATAAAATGTCGGGTGTAATAGGTTCCATTTTTTTTACGAATTTAGATAATTTTATAATATTAAAAAGCAATAAAAGGTCAATTTTTATCTAAAAAAAATGGTTTTTCCTCTACTTTTTGCCATTTTTTACCGTTTTTCATGGAAAAAAAACTTTGATATTTGAGTAATTTTGAATTGTGCAGGAATTTTCAAGCTACTTTTTAGCGCACACTCACCCGCAAAATGGCCGAAGTTTAATTAATGTCTTAAAAAACAAAGTGTTTTTTTTATATTTTACATGTACTTAGTTATGCTAAGAAATTAAAAATAGAAACGTTTGCAGGAAATGAACACTTTTATTGAAGATCAAAAATAAGTTTCCACATTTTATTTTCTTTCATATTGCTCTGAAAAATGAACCAATCTACGGACTTAAAGAGAAGAAAAACAATTTTTATGATATATTAATTAAGCATTGAAATTTTATTTTCCCCTTATCAAAAAGTGAAAGATTAAGCGTGGCAAATTTTAGCTGTTTTTGAGTGTTGGATACATTTTTTAAGAAATCTGCTGACGTATCTGCATCGAACAAATACACTTTCAGGATGAAATCTTCCATGGTGATATTAAGGACCAATCATGAGTTCTGTGATTTCTCACAGCTTACTCTTAGGTAACACAATTCAATCTTTGAAAAAACACTGAAAATGAGTTCTACTATTCTTATCAAAACATCAGGATACCATCGGCAAGTATGTTTCTCCAGAAAACTTATCAATAAAATTCTGAGAAAGCGTGATTTGGGGAATTTAACTTCCTTGAAATTAGGTTTAAATCAGCTTAAATTGTTATTATGACTCACCCATGTACCAGACAGTTAAAGGAACTATCACACTTTTGTTTTAATAAGTGAAACCGGGCGTTTATTCTGAATCAAGTGTTTCAAATATAATTCTCAAGTTCATTGAAACATTGTTACTTGTCAGGTATAAAAATACATATTGTANGCCCATATCAGCGGATAGAACGCTGTATAAAACAGGTAAATTTTTCTTGCTTGGCTTGGAAACCAGAAAAAAAATAATCAGGCTAAGCCAGACTTGCCGAGTCCGGTTCGGAATTTTAACTCGTAGAATACCGCCCAAAAACATTTCCTAGAATTATAATTAAATAATCGAGAAAAAACTGTTTTTAGCAACTAGTTGGCTCAAAGTGACTGTACGAGTTAAACGATACGCGTGAACATTCTACCCAAACCACAGCATTTTCCAAAAAATTTAAACTTTATCTTAAAAATTTCCTACTATATTAACTCACAATTGCAGCTGCTAATTTCTTGATCTTTACCATCAACTACGACAAAAGGACGCCAAGTCAATGCCTGACCATCAACGTATTTTACTCAAAGTATTTGTAAATTAGAAATCTATTTATTGAAGTCTGCCTGTAGTTGATGGTAGTAAATCCCGGAAACCCACATATCATAATCAGGAATTAGGCTGGTTCTAAAAGCCTTATTTTAGTGTGAAAAGTAACCAACAAATTAAGATTGAGCATAATTATTGTAACAAAACGATATAAAAGAGAACTGACAACTGACCAGATAATGTTTTGTTATGTACAGAAATGTAAATTATATAAACAACTTTATGTTCATTATACATTTTTCAAATGAAGGTTTTTTGGTTTCGTCTAACAGTTCCGTCTGATTTTTGTATTTCACGCTTCATCAGCGGTTAGTTAATTTAAATAATTATTTTTTGATGAAAAAGTTCTGAATTATGAAAGCTGGTGGAACACACAGATGATAACTCTTACTTGCATTGTGAAAAATAAAGATTGCTTTGCAGTGACGTCATCAATATTACTGCTCTTTCCCAGTTTACACCAAAAATAAGGCCAGTTAAAGCAATATTTTAATTTAAAAAAAAGGGTGAATACTTTCAATACGTGCATCAATTTTCAAGAATAGTGAATTAAACATTTTAACGTGCCACGTAGGATATTTTGGTTCAAAAAAGTTCACATTAAACAAAATCAGTTACTTTATCAAAAAAAGAAGTTTGTAATAAAAATGCTTTGCCTGATCATTTTTATAAAAAAAATTTGGTTAAAAATAATCTTTAATTTATTTGACATTCTCTCCAAATACTTCAGATAGTAAACCATTCGCCTATACTGAATCCTTTGCAGCTAGATCAAACTCGATTTTAAATTACTAAGAGTTCACAAAAAAACAAATTTTTGATCAAACTGAATAATTTACTGAACATATTTACACCAAGTTAATTTACAAAAGCGTTGAAATTAACTTATTTACAAATTATTTCAGTGAGACAAAAACAAGTTTTTCATATCTGTATAATCTAAAAAAAATATGGCTCTTGACATTCTGGGCCTTTATATCTGCTCTTGACCTCTTTTTCTGCTGAAAAAAGCCTTTGTGGTTGAAAGTTGTGGTTACAACTTTCAAAAAAACCACAAGCTTTTTCAGCCGAAAAAGGGACCATGTTTAAAAGACTGATTGCGGTCACCACCCGACTGTCGTCCTTAAATATATGAGGGCCTTTTTCTTATAAAAAACTCATAAAATAAACCGCAAAACCTAAAATTTTGCGGTTAAAAAAGGCGGTCAGAAGACCAAGAGTTTTAAAAAAAAAGG
>SCLH01000153.1:259291-279964 GCA_004367855.1 Oikopleura vanhoeffeni
ATATTTATGTTTTTTGATTTATCAGACTCAGTAACAATAATGTGCGGATTTGCGTCAAGTAAAAACAATCTTTGATTGAAAAAATATAATAATTTTATGTCTCGAAAACACTGAATACAGAAAAAAATGTTCGAAAAATAATAAACGCGTAAGCAGTTCGAAATGACGTCAAATGACGAACAATTTTTGAATGTTATTAGGAGTTTCAAAATTTAATACTCCACCAAAGGCAATCAAATAAAAATTGAAAAGACTAGATTTGGGAAAGTCAATACTGAAAATGACGTTATTCATGACGCTCAAAAATAATTTGAGATATAAACCTCGGAAAAATTCGGCGATATTGTCACAGGAAGTATTTGAGCTAAAACTCGTGAAATTGCGTAGGTTTTTTCGTCGATTTCGGGAAATTCGGCGATACTGGGCCGGCAATAACGCCCCCCTGTATTTATTCATATCTACTGGTTACACTTTACAATCGAGAAGTTGGCTATTTACGTTAAATACCATCAATTTACACCCAAAATACATTTTTCGACAATTATATGAACAAATCCAAGGCTCGTGCTCTTTTTGATACTGTTTCTGGTGGCGAAACATTTTGGGTTGGTGCTAAACGAAATGAAGTTTTAGGATTTGAATGGACTGATGGATCAGATTTCTCTTACACAAATTGGAGAGTAAATGAACCAAGTGGAGAATGGAATGGAGTCGCTGAAGATTGTCTCACGGTCGATAGTGCTGGAACATGGAATGACGACAGTTGCACAATAGATCAGCATGGATACTTGTGTCAGAAAGCAAGACCATTGCAAAATTGTGCAAGTAAGAGTTAATAGCTTAAAAAAATTGGTAAAATTTGAAATTGACAAATATTGTTTTAATACAAATGGTTGGTTATTTCGAGCTATCTAAGAATTTAATTGGAAATGTCGTTGCAAAAGCCGATATGTAAAATTAAGGGACCCACACGAACAAATAAGTCACTTTTTTTAGCGAAAATTTTTATATAATTCGGCTTTTAAAAACGATTCATCCGATGAAGTTTGTAGAAAACTCAAACTGAGCACAAATATTTAGTAAATACTAAAATAAGAATTGATCCAAATCAGACCATTTTGAAATTTTTTATGAGATTAATATATTTATTCAATTATCAGTTTTTGCTAAAAAATTGAAAGAAAAGTCTGATTCGGACTTTTCTTCGAATTTATTATTCTCTTAATAATATTTGTGCTCAGTTTGAGTTATCACAAAACTTAATGGGATAAGCTGTTTTCAAAAACAGAATAAAATAAAAATGATGGCCAAAAAATTGCTAATTTGTTCGTTTATTTATCAAGGTATATCTATCACTGCACGGGGCTTTTATACTACTATTTTAGCCAAAATTTTTATATAATTCGGCTTTTGAAAACAACTTATCCGATAGCTCAAACTGAGCACAAATATCTAATGTATGAAAAATCAAAAAAATGCGTCCGAATCGGACAATTTTTTGATTTTATTTTAAGATAACTAAAATTTTTAATTACTACTTTTTGTTAAAAAATTGGTTACAATGACCTGATTTGGACTCAATTTTTTCTGCTTATTTGTGCTCAGTTTGAGCTATCTAAAAACTCAATCGGATGAGTTGTTTTCGAAAGCCAAATTAAATAAAAATGATGGCTGAAAAAGTGGCATGAAAGCCCCAGCAAGTACCGTAATAGATATAACAAGGAACACTATGTTAAGTTGAAAAATCATTTGAGCCTGAAATGTTGGGTAACCAGTGGTTACTAACCACATAACAAAAAGACTAAAGTCTTGATATATCCCTTTATCACCTTTTGGTTAGAATGCGTAGCCACAACGTTAAAATCACACGTTAAAAGAAGTAGTGGCTACGCATTCTAACCAAAAGGTGATAAAGGGATATAGGCGACGTTTGGAGCAACTCGCTACTAGCGAGTGTAGACTATACTTCTTTAAGGTAAGACTTCTTAGTCTATCTGATAATCCTTTTGAGTGAACTTCTGCTGTAGTTTGCTTAAATGCTTATCCTGCGATGGTTGACACAACACGTGTTGTAATTGATATACGTAACCTAATTTATTAAGTTATTCAACAGTATTAAAATATCTATCTCTGTACTTACTCAGATATGTGTAAATCTCGGTGTGCTGAGTTAAGCTTTGTATTCTAGTGAATACACAGTTGATTGCCCTACTTGCCTCTCATTGGCCAAGTTAACAATCTTAGAATCTAGTGTAGTGCTTCAACTTAATGTAAGCCTCGTACACTAGCAAACACGACTCAGACGACTTTTCTGAGTCTACGACTCGTATAGCTCGATTACTCAGTCTATGTCTATGACCGACTCGTTGGGCTCTACGACCCTTGAGTAAAGAATCGTGTATCCTGTATTGATTATGGGGGCTCCTGGTCCTTTTTTACTAAAGTTTTGGCCAAAAATTTTTATTTAATTCAGCTTTTGCTAACGACTAATCTGATTGAATCCTTAGATAGCTCAAACAGAGTACAAATATATGGTTAATAATTAAATTTTAAAAATTGGTCCGAATCCGACGATTTTCTAAGAAAAACCAGTAATTTAACAATTTCAGTATTCTAAGAAAAAAAAAATTGATCCAATGAACTAATTTTTTTATTTTATTTTTCACAAGACCAGGAGCCCCCGTAATTGGTATAGTTCTGCGCGTTAGGCCATAATCTGGAAAAAGTTGACATTTTGTATACGGAAATTGCCAGAAGTTAATAAATATTTTCATCAAACAATAATCCCATTCAAATTTTATTTCATTCAGTTGTTCCGGATGTCGATAAGATAGCATGTTCATTCACTGGTACTCGTGCTACTGGCCAATTAAGAATGTCCGAACGACAATGCATGATTGAAAAATGTTGCTGGGATCCGCAGTCGAGAATAACTTGTTTCAAACCAGACGTAAGAATATAAAAACTTTGAAAAAAATACATTTTTGTTGGAAATCGATCATTTTCGAGTTCCGGCAATCAGTTTCTTTGTCGGAAGTCGATTTTTGGTAAGTTCCGGCATTCACTTTTTGTTAAAGAACTCAATGTTTGGCGAGCTTTTGCATTCATTGTTTGTTCGAGGACTCGAAGTTTGGCGAGTTCTTACGCGCAAACAAATGCAGCAACGCAACACAATTTCGACTTCCTGCACAAATGTGGGATAAGTGACCCGAGACTTATTTTAACAATATTTAAATTATTAAATGTTATATCGATAAAAGACGCTTGGTCGACATCTTCTGCCACGATTAATTTTTCCCCCCAGAATAGAAGCTTAGAAGAGCAACATTTCAATTTAGGGCGGCATTCATCAACATTTTTGTCCAACATTGATATTTATGGGCGGCTTCGTCGACATTTCTGCCCAAAATGAAGCTTGGACAAGAGCCAACATTTGGAATTTAGGGCGGTTTCCCATCAACATTTCTGCCAGATTGAAAATTTAGGGCGGTTCATTCACATTTCTGTCACATTGCTATTTAAAGGGCGGCTTCATCAACATTTCTCGCCAAAAAATGAAGCTTGGAAGAAGGCAACATTTTTGAAATTTAGGGCGGTTCATCAACATCTTTTTGCCAGAATTGAATAATTTACGGGCGGTTCATCAACATTCGCCACATGGTATTTTAGGCGCGCTTCATCGACATTTTGCCATATATATGCTAGGGCGATCAAATGGACATTTCTGTGCACAGAGTTATAACTTATACTATTTATTAGAAAGATCACATAATGACCAACACATATTAATAATTGAAATTAAAGCGAATATCTGAGATTTTGAAAATATCTAAAGGAGATTTCAAATTATACAGTAGCCTCCCGAGCAAAAAATGAGCACCCGATAAAAAGTCTAGGAATTTGAAAATTTCGGACTGAAGGAACATTTTGACGCTGAAAATTAGTCAAAAAAAATTTTTGGCTCCGACCACTCGGTGGCGCTGGTTAAAGGGGTCGAAAATTCGTTTTTTTCGTATTTCAAGTTAAACAATTGTTACCAAAAAGCAAAATGTTCATCATCTTTTTCGCCAATGCTTCTCGACTTTTTCGGTAGAACGTAAAATTGCTGCTCGCAGATTGACATCTCAAATTTTAATATACCAACCGACACGTGGCTGTAACAACAGGAAATGGAGGTGCCCGAAAACTCGAAACATATTTCAAATTAACTTGACTGTAAGGTTTTCAAAAGAATGCGCAGCATCAACGTTGGTGGAACGGTAATGGTCTCAAGATGACCACCAGTGGTATGTTAAATCGCGATTCCCATGATTGGGTGGTGTGAAAACCCACCGGTAATTTTAGGATTTACAGGAAAGCCTCATATAAGAATAAATTGAAAGTTTAATCCATTAGAGAAAATTTCATCGACGATACATTCAAATTTATTTTTCCAAGAAAATTTTAAAAATTTGCCGATCGCTGATTAATTGAAAAATAAAAATGCTCAAAAGTCCAATTTGACCCCGGAAATAAACCGCCATGATCAAATTAAATAAATAACTAAATTTAAATTTTTTTAATAAATCGATAATGGATTTGCTTTAACCTTGTGAAGCAATTGTGGCTCTAGCAATACCAAAATCATTCAAAAACGCAAAACACGAATCGTAGAACTTTCTAAAACACACAGTCATAAACAAGAATTTGATTCGCTCCGAAAAAATAATTGAAATTTTTTCGAATGTTTGGGTTCCAGAATTACGGGATTGATTTATAAGGATTTTTCGCCTATGTTCACTTCCTGAAAATGTATTTCAGAACTAGACATATAGAAGTGTGAGATTAGCCAGTTTTTAGGAAAGCGTTTCTGGTGCATAGCATTACAGTTTTAAATCAAAATTTATTGGTATCTGGGGCAGATATTTTTTTTTCGGAAATGAAAATATTCTAAAATTTTCAAACTCAAGTATCCATGAAAGAGAAGATATGAAAGTGAATTTGAGCTATCAAAAGCTGTCAACAGTTGTACTTCATTACCATATTAACTTAAATAATCAAAAAAAGTGTAATAAATCTGCTTTTAATGAAAAATAAACAATTTTTCATCGAAAATCAATGCATTTTTTCCATTTCAACTTTTGACTTAACTTATAAATTACTTTGATGTATGCGATATAACTCAAAGCGGAGAAAACGATGACGTAGGCCAGATATTCGACATCGTTTCGACGGAAAGGTACTTGTGAAGAACAACTGTGACGTGTATCAATGATATAGTATACCTGCCTTTCTCAACTAATATCTTTCCCTAGAACTAAAATTGAAATTCTAGAATATAAAATTTCGGATACGAAAATATACTTCTTCAACTTCCCTTAGCAGAAAAAATTCAAATTCAATGCCTATAACCTTTCTGTACAACAGATCAAAGTAGAGCCACAATTGTGGCTCTGTGCCTGCGGAACTTTTTTTATATGCTCACAAGGGTCAAGGGTAATCAAAATGACAAAATTGTCTGTAAGGGGGTGGGTGTCGCTTTGGGTACCTTCACATCACGCCTCAGATCAAAGCTAGGGCACTTGTAAATAATCTGAGGAACTCGTTTTTGTACAATCTAGCCTTCGTCTAACGATACACATCGCAAAGTCAACCTGTTACATCACCCACACGGTTGTGACGTCTATTCTAAAAGAGCAGTAAAACGGGTTTTTTAAATCTATCTCTTTTAACCCACATCAAAGCGTCCTCAAAATTTACACAAAAATGCAAATAAATGAGAAACAAAAAGTGATGAAAAGGAATTTTCGATTTTGACTTTTTGCTTCTAGAATCTCATTAAAACGGCGATTTGCCAGTTTTTCCGACTTCACCTATCTTCTTTTAGACGAATGTTTAGAATGAGCGCATTTTTTTTGGAATAAGGTAGATCAAATATAATGCGCGTAAAAGGTGATGAGTAAGGAATTTTTGAAATAAAATTCTAGAATTCTAGAGAATTGAATGAAAAGTGCACCGGAAATGAAAAGTTCAAATTGTCTGATCAGAACAAAAGTACACCAATTGAAGCTGAGATATCACTGATGCAAAAAGTTGGCTTACAGCTAATAAAATTTTTAACCAATCAGCGCAAATTCCGATAATATAGTTTAACATTTTGGCTTAAAAAAATTGAATTTCTAAAATTCGATAAGACATTTCCGAAATTTTAATGTCATGCAGTCGTTTTCGGTGGTCATATTCACCAATGAAAAAATGTTCATATATGGTGGAAAAAACGGTTTTAATGCGGGTAACTAGCAAAAAAACTATCGAATTTTGAAAATTCTAGATTTGTTCTATGATTGGTTTAAAAAAAAATAATTTGGCCACCATAGATTCCTGGTCAACTTAGTCATAACCGATATTAATGTATCATAAATTGATTCTATAACAGGCTTAAAAAAAAAACCGAACGTTGAACTTTGAAGGCTTATACGGTTGAATTGGGGGAAAACAGTAAAAATTTATTTTTAATTTATCGAGATTAAGTCAACATACATTTTAAACCTTTAATTTCTTTAAACAATTTAACTATCTTTGAGTTTGTCCTCATTTTTAGTGCTGATACATCTTGATCAACATAAAACTTTTATTTTACCTCAAAATAGGTTTTAACGGATTTCGTAATGTTTTTTTTGCATTATCAGTAATTTTTGTTGTAAGCCCAAAATCTGAGTTTCGGAGGCCGAACAGTCAAACGCTATTCTCTTCACCAGTTTTAGGTGATACAGTTTCGGCTCTACTGCATCTGAAAGCACAGGCCTTGTTTGACAAAACATTAGAGAGTTTTTTCGAAATTTTGATTTGGCGTCTCTTGAAGGCCATAGTCAACTTTTCATTGTGAGCCTAAATTTGACAAATTTAGTAAACCCAAGAAAAAATGCTTCAAAATAATTTTTCCGTAACATACAATCACTTTAAGGATTTTGGTGCAATTTTTAACGCGGTAGCGTCAAAAGAAAACAAATTACGCACTTTCAATTTTCCCATCCCTAAATAAATCAACTAATTTCAAGTTTTTCGTTTTGGCCGCCAAAGCAAAATTCGATAAAAGACAATGAATACATTATGAGCGAGGCTTCTTTGAAGGCCAGACACAAAAAATAATGAAAAAATGGTGAAAATTGACGGAGAACCGATGCGTATTGAGCGATTTTTTAGTGGTTTCCTTGAAATGCGTAGTGGGATTTTAAATCAGATTACTGGTAAAAATCACAATTCAGTGCGAAAGAGTTTTCGTCAAGATGCAAGACTTTTATTGGATATACTCTGCCAGTTTATTCCAAAAATAGCTCGTAAAGTGTCAAAATCAGCGACGACCCACACCCTTAAGGGAGTCTTCTACGTGATTTGAGTAACTTGAAAAAAAAGACTCACGTAATTTACGTAACAGTAATGAAAAAGTTTCAAATTACGTCAACAAATTCCAGGTTACTTCAATCGTTTTAAGGCTTTTTTCTATTACACAAATAGTCAGAATAAAATCACGAGACGAAATAATTCAAAAAATAAGGTTGGCATATGTCATACAATTATCTTATTTCTTGAAAAATAAGATCACGTGAACGTTTCGTGCGTGTTGATCACTATTCTGTTTACTTGTTACCAGAAACCCTTATTCCTAATTTGAAGGTCAGGCGGTGATGTTTTTGGCACTTGGTGTAATAGAAAGTCTTAAAAAACTCTCAAGAACCATTTCCTTATTTTCAAAAATTGATTTAAGATCGTGCGTCGATAATTGAGATTTCTCAAGATAATGTTTTGATAGCCCCATTTTGTAGAGAATTTCACAGCTGAGTTTTTTAAAAGCTTACCGGATTTCTGAATTAGATTTTTTCAAAAAAAAGTAAGTTTGGAGATTTTTGAAGATTTTTGAGAAATTTGAAGTGAAGAGGTACCAAATTCGAGTCTAGAATTTATTTGTCACCTTTCAAATGCGAAATGTAGACACTTAACTCGAAATAAGCCAAAAAACGTTAATTTCTAATTTTTTATTTTTTTTTAATTTCAAAAAAGTTAAGAATTCCACAAAAACTAGAAATTCAGCAAGTCGTCCCGAGACCTTTGGAGAAAAAAATCGGAAAAGGCTTCATTGAACCTTAATTCAGCCCTTTGCGGTGAATTTGATGTACAATTGAAAATTTTCCAATATATATTACAGGAGGAGTAGGCGTTTTGCGCGAGGCTCCCAAATAAGCTTTTTGAACCACTAGAGGCAATTTTCAAAAAAAGGCTTCCCATTTGGTGATGAGTATTATATCTAACATTCTAATTGCAAATCATCAATAAAAAAGGTGATGAGGAATGAATGAGGAGTAGGCTTTAGTGCTTTTAGGGACGCCATACTAAAAACCATTTATTCTGAGCGTCAGGTTTGAGGTATCAGATGCCTCTGAATAGTACTGGCACCTTCCCTTACGAGTTGTACTACGTATCTTGGCAAAAAAAATTAACTTGATTTTCTGAAGCCAGGTTTCTCAGAAACTTCGACTTGAAAGGTGTAAAAAAAAGAGCCCAATTATCGACGCCCACTCCTTAAGTACTTTTGAAAAAAAATCTACTTTTACCAACTTTATTCCTTGAATATACGCGTTCACGTGGTCAATCTTCGGGCTAGTTGTAATGAGAAATCAGTCTTAGAACTTTTTTTTCTGATCCTGCTCAATAGTTTTTTGATGATTTATAATTCTTTTTTTCAAAAAATAAGTTACCGGTAAATAGTGTGTCACCGGTGCGATTTTCACCCAGAAAAAAGTAGGAATTAAAAAAAAATTTTTTGTATTCATTTGTTTCCTTACGTTAATTCAAGTCAATAAATGGGGTTTAAGACTTTTGACCAATTTTTAACTCCCGGTGTCCCAAAATGTACCAAAATAGAAACCGCCAATAGTAAACAGCTGTGAAACCGGAAAGTTGTCGATGGTTTTTTCGGTTGGCCTCCATTTTTGAAGAAAAGGTCATAATTGAAGCTGTGTGGCAATTTTAAGAGAATTGAAACTAATTTTTTGATTCGGCCGGCCATTTCAAAGTGAAAAAATGAGATTTTTCAAACGATTTCTTTCTCAAAAGCGATTTTGTTGGGTAACTTATTACGTTAAGAGGTTATAAAAATCCGAGGACCCAACCATCTCCTGATGATTGTTTCGAGAAAAAAAAATGAAAATATTTTTGAAAAAATTTCAAAAATTTTTCGGAAATATTTCCAAAATTTTTCGACCATCCGAGATTTTCAATTGACCGGAAATTGACCCAATCATAGGTATCAAACGAAAGAGGACAAAATTCTAAGAATTATGGCTGAAAAGATAAACTTCAAAAAAAATTGACCTTTTTGGTTTTTAATATACAAATTTTCAGTTTCGAGTTGAGTCATATATATTACAGTGAACCGGAAGTTGTCGATGGATTTTTTCGGTTGGCCTCCATTTTTTTAAGAAAGGTCATAATGAATCTGTATGGCAACTTTAAGAGAATTGAAAGCTAATTTTCTATTCGCCGGCCATTTAAAGTGAAACAAAATTGGGATTTTTCCACGTTTTTTAAGGCACTTTCCTATAAGGGATTTTGCCCTTTAATGACCGGCAATCTCGAAGATATCTTTAGAACACTGCAAAACAAAGATACTTGTCTCAAGAGATACCACATGCGCGTTTTCGAAATTTTCGGTATCGATTAGGCGTCGGGCTTCATGTAAATTTGAAAATTGCTATTTTTGACAATTTTTTTATGATATTTTGATATATTGGCCGTTTTGGACCCGCCTCGTAGACGATATTTCAGTGCAGTAACTGGCAGTGTTGGATAACCAGGTCCCAAAGACCCACCGTGCCAATTAATAATGAAATCCAAATATATAGGCATAAACATTCAGTGACAAATTGGAAAAGGTATTTTTTAAAATTTATTAGAAATAGATTCGTTAAACGACGAGTAGTTAGGCACGACGGGTTCGGTGTGAAAGATTTCTCCCATGTGCGTTTAAACGGACGGCCCTGTAAGGGAAGTTTTGCCCATAATTGCGGTTAATACGGAGCAGGTCGTTGTCTCAAATTTCAATCACAATAAAAAAAAATGGAAAAAAGTTTGAACATTCTACGTTTTTAATGAAAAAAAAACTTTAAATGTTCATTCAAAAAAGCTTGTTTTCTTAAGTTCTGTCCAACCATGAACCAAAAGCCCAAACAACTTATTAGGGAACCACCGAAAATGTTTTAATTTTATTATGTTTCATCGGAAATGAGTGAAATTGAAACAATTACCCATATTTTTTAAGTGCGAATCTTATTCTCAATAATTATCAGACAATAATTACGTTAAAATGTCTCGGGCCTGTCATATCTCGAACTTTCAAATTTTTCACATAAGAAAATAAAGAAATTTAGTTTGTCCTTTTTTCTACTTTTAATTTCTAAAAGCGAAAGTTATCAAGGAAATAAAGTCCAACTATCGATTTTGTATCCCTTATGCTTAACAAACATCTGTAAACTTCAATTTACCTACAACATCTTGAACCTTTAATTTTTTTGTATCAATTTAATTACACTACTTCACATTTTTGCTCATTTTATCATTTGAAACCTACGTGAGAACAAACTCATATATGAACTGAAGATAGAGAAAAATTATGGAAATAACTATTGAAAATCACGAAAACGCTTTTAAACGTTCAAAATCACTTGAAAAATCTATAAGAAAAACGACGCAAATCATAATCAAGAAAACAGTAAAAACACGAGTAAAATCAGAAACCCACTGGTGAATGACCAAATCAGCTGGATAACCATATGAACACACCATATGGAACCATGGTGGAGATAAACATAAAAAATCAACGTAAAATCAGCAGTAAAATCAGTATCACACTTGTGAAATTACCAAAAAATCAGTTAAACATCCGATGAACACCATTGGACACCATGGTGAGCGAATAAGATACAACCAAAAGTCACTAGTAGCTAAGCAGAAAATCAACTTGTAAAATTACGAAAACTACTTGTGAAATCACGAACACCAATCGTATATCAATGAAACCATTTTTTCAATTGTAATTTCATGAAATAACCACCTAAGTAAACCACGAAACCACTCGTGATATCATGTAAATCAAAACAAGTTGAATAACATAATCATTTTAATCATCACGACAATACATGTTATATCATATAAACAATCATTGAATTAACAAGAAAAAACACTATTAATAATCATAAAAAACATTATATCATCACGAGAAAACGACTGGTAAAAGTGACATTATAACTGACATCATGAGTAACATACAAAAGTAACATAAACAGTAACCACACTGAGTAACATTACCGTTGCATCATGAGTAAAACTTATCAGTACATTATTATAACATCATCGATTAACAATATTAGTAACATTATTTGTAACATTATAAGTTACATTATATCAACAATAAAAGTAACATTATAAAATCACTCAAAATGACATCACCGAGTAACATATTGTAACATTATTATAACATTATTGTGACATTATAAGTTAACATTATAAGTAACATTAATAAAAAGTAACATTAATTAGTTCACATTATAAATCACATTAACAAGTGACATCACGAGTAACATTATTAGTTAAATTAACCAAGTAACACACTCACACAGAACAATATAATACATTATTAGTAAAATCTATTTGGTACATATAAAGTTTACATTATTAGTTAAATCCACACACAATTATAAGTAACAACATTATTAGTAACAATATAGTACATTATTTGTAACATTATAAGTAACATTAATAGTAACTTAATTGGATCCAACTATCACTCACGCCAACAACATTACCAGTAACATACGATTAACATTATTAGTAACATTATTAGTAACATCCACGAGAAACATAACCAGTAACATCATTAAGTAATATACTTGTTAAATGAACATTTTAATTGTGTTTTAAAACATCTATATGCAACCATTCGAATGGTGGGGAAAACATGTATATATAGGTCAAGTAATAATCTGCAGAAAAACATTTATTTCCATTTTAAACATTCCATCATGCACATTTAAATGTGGGGAAAAGCATTTATAAAATCACGAAAACTCACCAGTAAAAACATGTTAATAAAATCACGAAAAACTTCGTTAAAAATAAACAATTCATATTCTTCATTTCTAACATCCATATGCACATTTGAATGGTGGGGAAAACAATTGCATAAAATCACGAAAAAAACATCATTAAAAATAACAATTATATTTTTCCATTCTAACATCCATATGCAGCCATTTGAATGGTGGGGAAAAGAATTCCTAAAATCACGAAAAATACCAGTAAAAACATGTATAAAATCACCCAAAAACATCAATTAAAAATAAAATTTATATTTTCAATTCATAACATCACCATATGCACCATTTGAAATGGTGGGGAAAAACCAACGCATATAATCAACGAAAATACCAGTAAAAACATGTATAAAATCACGACCAAACATCATTAAAATAACAATTATATTTACATTCCAAATCCATATGCACCATTTGAATGGTGGGGAAAAACACGCATAAAATCATACGCTATAATCGCGAAAAAATACCAGTAAAATAAACATTATCTTGCCATTACTAACATCCATATGCACCCTTTTGAATGGTGGGAAAAACATGCATAAAATCATGACGAATATCCAAAAAATACTGTTATAATCACGAAGAATATCAATTAAATAGTTGTAAAATCAGACGGAATATCAAGAAACGACTATTGTTAAAACGTGAAAAATAAAAAATGAAATAAAGATCTGACACTGTGAATAACATCTGAGAACATCAACGAATGACATTTGAGAAACATGCATAGCAACATCGAATGGTGAGGAATACCCATGCATAAAGAAATCACGAAAAATCCAGTTAAAATAATAATTATCTGTTGCTATTGTAACATCCATATGCCACATTTCTAATGGTGGGGAAAAAACATGAAAGAAATCACGAAATACTCTCAGTTAAAATATCATTTTACTTGCAATCATAACATGCATATGCAACCTTTGTATGGTGGGGAAAATCCCGAAACTAGTTGTAAAATCAATGACGAATACCGGTGAAAAAACAATTGTAAAAAACCTGACGAATATCATAAAAATACTTGTAAAATCACGAACGAATAATAACGAAAACTGTTTGTTAAACCTAGTTCTTAAAACCTAGTTCTGAACCCTTATGGTGGTGGGCTTTGACGGATCAACTAAAGCTTTCTTAAAAGCATCCCAAGCTATTGTTATGATCAACCAGATGGACAAAACCCATTGTCTTGACAGCTTTGAAGCCCCCGATGGACTCTGCCGTTTTGGCCACTCTTTCGGGCAAACTTTCAAGATATCGCGGAAGCAGAAGTTTAAAGAAGGCCATATCCATGAATCACCGGAAAATTGAAGTAAAAATCCAATTTTCAAAAAATTACATGCTAATGAGCGATTCGTGTGATCAGCTCAGAAAACCAAGAGACTTTTATCCGTGTTAATCTAAAGATCCTGCACAATAATCAAGAATGACCGATATTGAAGGAGATGTTCACGTCCACCTTCATCTCCAAATGGAGCACAAAAAAGTTAGCAAAGTGTTTATCGGATATCTACGTCAACAGTTCTTGGGCTGATAAAATGAAAGTATTTGGCATCTGATAAAGCCAGGGTTTAAATTTGCTTTATAAAACAATTTTTGATGTATTATAATAATTACTCAATATTTTTTGTTATAACAACATTATAAGTAACATTATAAGGTAACAATCTAGAGTAACATTATGGAGTAACATTATGAGTAACACTTAAAAATGACTTAGGAAGACACATATAAAATAACATATGATTAAGCAATTAAATTCGATAATATATATACATTATCATCAATTTGACCCCGATTACGACGCACTTACAGCTGTTTGGAATCAGAAAATACCCCCGGGAGCCAAAATGAAAGCCGAACACGATCGCGGTTTCCCTACACCAGTAACACACGCCGGCCACAGCCCTAAAGTTCTTAGCGAGTAAAAGATTTCTGTAGAATGAAATGGCAGCTCATCAATTGCACCAACTTCTCCTTAGTTATTGAATAAGGATGAAAATTCTTATTATAGCTGAGCTCCATCAATGGCTGCCTTGCTGGTGTTCTGAATTCTTGAACTCCTTTATTGGATAACCTTGCGAAGCCCATGGGCAAAAAATCTGTAAGAATTGATTGATCAATTACAAACTACGCCAAAGCCATTCAAAAACATCGACAATAAACCAGCTGTCAAGGTGTTTGAACCAAGATTATAACACAATTCATGCCATGTCACAGACATTGATGATGCATCTGCATCCAGGCCACCCATTGTAAATGCAATCACAATCAAAATAAAGATAACGCATTTGAATACTACAATTCAAATATGCTCAACTGCGGCACTGATTACATGCTGAAGCTATCTAACAGTTGGGTCAGGAGATTCAGTCCCAGATCTCCCGTCCCGTTTAGTAACCAGGTAAATATCTTAGTCCATCATAATGTTTCTTATAATTTACTAATAATGTTACTCCTAATGTTACTCAAGTAATGTTTAATGCATAAGTTACTGATAAGTTACTCATGATGGTTACTTATAATTCTTATAAAGTTACTCATATTTATATTAAGCGGGTTGACGTCCTATTGTTGCATTCGTGTGATCGGCATTATTGGTTGTATACCGGAAGCCAGTTACGTAATCGTCCTCGAACTTGCCCCAAGACGGAAAAATGGATCATCTTCACTCATTCTAATGAGCTTTCCAGAAGCAAAGAAAGATTGATCTTCGTTTCGGGCAGCGTTTCAAATGCAGGAATCACAAAAACAGAGATACCGTCATCATGGAAGGAACACTTTATTCCTCCGCAATACACATCGCCAGAGAGACCTAATGAGGCAAAAGGTACTTTAGTTAATGTTAGAATCATAATAAATAATTTTTCTGTTACCTGAGAATTTGTATAAACAATAACTAATTAAGGTTATCTCGAGAGTTAACCTCACTGAAAAAGTCGTACCTCCAAATGCCAAGATTGAAAAATTGCCTTCCCCGTAAATGACGCCGCGCTTCTTTTTGAAATATGCTGGCGGTTCCCTGCTGCTTGCCAATCCAAATTTTCCTGCATCAGGGCTATCTCACGCAGTATACTAAATGGCCTGTCTTGCTGCACTCTTCCGAAACACGGAGATCATTCCGACCCCTCGATCTACATCCATGTGGACCCGATAAATCGGAGTGAAAAAACTCGCCTATGAAAACAGGACGTCAAAACGCACTCAGCCTTGTTACTGACTTTCTTAAAAACGTAAATAGTTCTATTTTTGTTCACGCATTTACACTGCCTTAGTAAAAAAATAATATGAAGTATCACACAAACAGCTTCTTATCGGACAGCACTTGCCAAGAGAGTAAATGCAAAAACTGTAAAGAGTAGTGTAAATTAAAATTGATTATCCCAAATAAAGTTTAAGGTTCAAAGATGTTGTAGGTAAATTGATAGTTTACAGATAGGTTTTGTTAAGCATAAGGGATACAAAAAATCGAAGTTTTGACTTTATTTCCTGATACACTTTCTGCTTTTAGACGATATAAAAGTAGAAAAAAGACAAACCTAAATTTT
This sequence comes from Oikopleura vanhoeffeni, assembly GCA_004367855.1. NCBI lineage: Eukaryota > Metazoa > Chordata > Appendicularia > Copelata > Oikopleuridae > Oikopleura > Oikopleura vanhoeffeni. The sequence goes on from SCLH01000153.1 coordinate 274,965, forward strand.
TTATTTTCTTAATGTGAAAATTGAAAGTTCGAGATATGACAGGGCCCGAGACATTTTCAAACTAATCTATTGTCTGATATAATTAGAGAATATAGATTCGCACTACTTAAATAATCATGGGTAATGTGTTTCAATTTTCACTCATTTCCGATGACAACATAATAAAATTAAAAACATTTTCGGGTTTCCTAAATAAAGTTTGTTTGCGCTTTTGGTTCATGGTTGACAGAACTTAAGATAAACAAGCTTTTATTTGAATGAAAATTGAAAGTTTTTTCATAAAACCGTAGAAAAATGTCACCCACTTTTTCCATTTTTTTTACTTTGTGAAATTGAAAATGGAGACAGACCTGTCCGGTTTAACCGCATAATTTGGCGCCAAAAAAACTTCCCTACAGGGCGCGTCCGTTTAACGCAATGGGAGATAATTTTCCACACCGAACCCGTCCTAAACTCACTCGTCCGTTTAAACGAACTCTATTCTAAATAAATTAAAATAACCCCTTCCCAAATTTGTACCCAACTGAATATGTTCTTATGCCTTAATATATGTTGGAATTCATATTAATTTGGCACGGTGGTTCTTTGACCTGGTTGATCCCAAACTGCCAGTATGCACTGAAATATCGTCCTACGATTTCCGGTCCAAAACGGCAAGCATAATATCAAAATTCTATAAAAGAAATTGTCAAAAATAGCAATGTTTCAAATTTGACATGAAGCCCTCGAAAGCCTAGAATCGAACCGAACATTTCGAGTAACAGCCGCATGTTGGTTCTCTGAGACAGATTCTTTGTATTTGGCAGTGTCCTAAGAATATCTTCGAGGATTTCCGGTCACTAAAGGGCAAAATCCTATATGAATGCCTAAAAAACGTGAAATCCAATTTTTTTTCACTTGAATATGGCCGGTCCCGGAATAGAAAAATTAGCTTCAAATTCTCTTAAAGTTGCATACAGCTTCAATTATGACCTTCTCGTAAAATGAGGCAACCGAAAAACATCCATCGACAACTTCCGGTTTCACTGTTAATATGAATGACTCATCTCTCCGAAAACTGAACAATTTGTCATACATGAAATAACCAGAAAAAGAGTCATCTTTTTAAATGTATTTTCAGCCACTGAATTCTTAGAGATTTGTCCCTTCGTTTGATACTCATATTGGGTCATTTCCGGTCGATTGAAAATCCTCTGGAATTTCGAAAATTGGAAAAAATTTCGAAAAAATTTTTGGAAATTTTTCAAAAAATTTTTCATTTTTTTTTTCGGAAAAAATCATTAGGAATGGTATGCCTCTGGAAATTTTGAACTGGCCCTCTAAAGTCTCTATATTGAGCCTCGACCGGGACACCCCTAACTGTAATAACCAGTAAAATTTTCGAAAAAAAAAAACGCAACAACGCAATTAAATCCAATACGTCGATTGCACACTTTGTTAATTGTCATTTCATAACATGCATTAGGTCCTAAAATTGCGATTAAAGACCATCGCGCTACAAAAACGGGAGGCTCCAAGACACTCCCGGGAGTTAAGCAATTTTTGAAAAAAAACATAAGAAGTATTTTGAACCGGGCTTTATTTCTTGATATACGGCAGACGTGATAATTTTTGGCTTTGGTGGATGAAGAGGTTTTATTTGGTGAATTCGAAAAATTTTGCAAAAAATAAGTACGGTAATAAGTTAAAATTCAAAAAAAACGCATAACGTCATTTTGTTATAAAGTTAATTAATTAATTTTAGTAACTGATCTTGTCAGTAAGATTAAGCGGTCGTTAAATGGCGATTAAATGGTGATGGTCACTAACTTGCCGGAATCGAGACGCAGTTACATAGAACCAGAGGTACCTGTCTTTGATATCTGTTCCTCAGAAACGTCATTTTAAAATCTCGGAATGAAGAGAAGGGACAGTCAAGCTGCGGTTTTTATCAACTATCTTAAGATTCAGGCTTATGAATTCATAAGTTTACTAAAAAAGTTATGATGTTTCTGAGATATATCTTAGAAAATCTTTTTAATTTATTTGCTTTAATATTTTTGGTTAACGATGGAAATTACCTGATTTTGAGAAAGGCTTGGTTAATTTATATTACATACAATTGCAAATGGTTTTCTAAAAATTTTCATCCCGTCTAAAATGTCGATGAAACGCCGCCCTAAAATATTATCAACTGTGGCAGAAATGTCGATGAATCCGCGCCTAAAAAATATCAAATGTGCAGAAATGTTGATGAACCGCTCTACAATTTCCAAAATAAGTCCTGCTTCCATAGCTTCATTTTGGGCAGAAATGTTGATGAAAGCCTGCTGAATTCAAAATTGCCTCTCCAAGCTTCATTTTTGGGAAACAAAATGTTGATGAAGCCGGCCTGAGATTCAAAATTTGCCGTCTTCTCAAGCCTTCATTTTTCGAGCAAGAAATGTGATGAAGCCGCCCTGAATTCAAATATATTGGGCCTCTCCAAGCCTTCATTTTTGGGACAGAAAATGTTCGATGAAGCCGCCCTGAATTCAAAAATGTTTGCTCTTCCAGCCTTCATCATTTGGGGGACAAATTAAATCGTTGGTAGAAATGTCGACCAAGCCGGCTTTTATCGATATATATATCTTGTTATTTTAGGGTGCAAGTGCGGATCAGGAGGTGGGAGTATGACTCTGCTGGCAAGAGGCTGCCTGGTCTTGATGTGCCGGAGTTTTCATAACCGTCAACATATGGCAGCTGTAAGCATTTTTGTAAATATGTTTCGATCGAAATAAATATTTTTTTTAAGAAGGTTCTTTTTTTTCGAATTATATTCTGCTCACAAAAATCGTTAAAATAAAATCGGAAGGTATTTTCTACTTTGAGTAATTTTCATTTTATTTGCAATATTTCTCGTTTTTCACCCTTGATATCATTAATTATTTGTTTCATTTCAAAGTAGTATTTGATTGCATCTTAGCCTTACTTATGTGAGTAAAGGCTTTGGTAATTTAAGAGGAAATTTTGACGTTCTTCACGATGTTTCGGAATTGTTAAAACAAAATAAATTCGTATTAATTAAGTTTTTTCTAGACTAAACAGACTAAAAGACATTTTTCTTATTTGTCATCATCGCTCATAAATTTCTGGTTGAGGTACAAATTATTTTGCCCTATAAATTGGGAGCGCATCAGGCCAATTTCTAAGTTTTGAATGGTTGCTCTTGAACCTAAAAGAGAATAAAAATCTTGAGCAGAATTTAAAATGAAAAAAAAATATTTTATTTTTTTCAAAAATCAGATTTTTTACCGGTTAAAATACCGGTTTTTGTTTAAATTTGGGCTGGTGACGTGGGGAAGGTCGGGGATGTTTAATTTTGCTTTTTTTTCCCCTCCTGTTCTTCCAGGAATTTGACACCAATTCTGAAGAAAAATTCAAGTCGGGGAAAAAAGTTTAGGGAAAAAAAAAGTTAGAGTCCGACATTCCTACGAAATGACCATATTTTTTTTTCAGATCAAAAATTTGTCAAATAGCATTTTATTCTGGAAACGGCCTTATTCTGAATAAATTACCAGTAACTGGAGTTTTGAGCTCAAATTCGAAGTTACTGCTCTAAATGGGCATTTTTTACAAAATCAGTTTCTGCCCACTAGATGCCAAAAACTTTTTTTTTCTGCCCGGAATCGTTTTTTTCTGGGTCAACAAGAGGTCAAAGAATTTGTATCAACTACTGTAGTTCTCTCGTTAGTTTCACTGGTGCGCTCCCTACCTATAAACCTTTTTTTTAATAATTTTAGTAGTCGACCAGGCTTGTAAAGAGATGCATCGGATTTTCTATTTACATCCCCAATTTGATCCTATATTCAAATCCACGCAAAAAGGGGATGGTAAACCCACGCAAAACTCATCTTTTTTACAGGCCTGTAGTCGACAGTGAATTCTGGAGCCTGGAAATATTTAATCGTATGTCTTTAAATAATTTCCTCGTCCTCAACATCAAGGCAAAACAATAACCACTGTTACAATTTCACTAAAACGATCACAAACCACTAGCACAATTCACAGTCAATCCGAAATTATATCATTATCTAAAGGCCATTCAAGGTCAAAAATTCCCAATTCAAAAACAAAATATTTATGATTAATAAGGCCGGTTTTCCAAGCACACGTTTTTTGTCAATTTTCATGGCGAGTGAATTATTTTACGATTTATATAAAATTCTTGCCTAATTTTAAATAAGTTATTAATATTTGGTTTTCAGTCACTTTTTTACGGTGCCTGGCATGTCATCATTTTTATTTCAATCTGAATAAATAACCACTCGGAATTTTTCTGTGTTTCCCGACAGAAAGAATATTTTAAAACATGATATTTATAAGCGAAAACAATATTTTTGTTTTATGACAAAGAAAAGTTATATAAAACCAGCTTGCTACGGTTTTAATTTTTTAGTGATTGTGCTTTTTTACTGTCTGATATCTCGTGTTTGCCAAATATGTCTGCAACCCAAGTTACCATCAGTGTGAACAGAGGATATTCTTTGAGGGCCTCGGTGCATTTTGACAGCTTTGCATTTTTTTCAATTTTTTTGTCTTGATGGGAAACTTTTTGCCATTTCAAATTTTTCAAATAAAAACTTTTTCGAACACAAGTTGTCACTTTTCAGCTTACTTTGTATAATCTGAATTTCTTCAAAATGATTGTTTTTACTTTATATAGTGTCTATTGAAAAAACACTCAAAAAACGCGCGTTTTGCTCCATGGTGTCTAAATAACAGTAAAATTTATTATTTTTTTATTTTTTACTAAGAAGCCTTGAAATACTCTTTTGATCACCGATTCGACTTTATTTAATTTTATTTTATACGATTTCTACGTCAAAATCGAAAATTTTAATTTGTGAAAAAAGACGGAAAAAACCGAAATTTTACCACATCGAAAAAATATTTTTCTGCATGAGTTAAATAAAATAAATTAAAAACGGTGGATGGGTTGGCTTATCAATTCGGCAAGTTTGAGTGTTATATTTTTTTTA
>SCLH01000153.1:280285-293249 GCA_004367855.1 Oikopleura vanhoeffeni
AAAATATTTATGATTAATAAGGCCGGTTTTCCAAGCACACGTTTTTTGTCAATTTTCATGGCGAGTGAATTATTTTACGATTTATATAAAATTCTTGCCTAATTTTAAATAAGTTATTAATATTTGGTTTTCAGTCACTTTTTTACGGTGCCTGGCATGTCATCATTTTTATTTCAATCTGAATAAATAACCACTCGGAATTTTTCTGTGTTTCCCGACAGAAAGAATATTTAAAAACATGATATTTATAAGCGAAAACAATATTTTTGTTTTATGACAAATAAAAGTTATATAAAACCAGCTTGCTACGATAAAGTTCAAACCATGGTTTTCCAACACTCACGTGACTTTTCTTGATATTTCGGCCTCTGATTACCTCAAATCCCCCAGGAAAGAATTATAAATGAATGGCTATATCAGTGATTAATAACAGTCTAATTATATTCCAATTAAGAATATTTTAGCGGTTAATTAGCTTCAAGGGTGGTTTATTATTAAATTACCAGTAGTTATTGAAAAAAATCTCAGGCGAAAGAATTTATTAATTAGTATTATTAATACCAACCACACAAGCATTTTCAGCTATAAATTTCATGAGATCAGCTTTTCAAGAAGTTTCAATTTAACGTCATCTAAAGATTATTCAATTGACGTCACCAGTAAATTTTTTATTAAATAAATACCGTTTCTTGTACTTAATAATGTAGCCATGGATGAACATCCATGAATATCCGATGAATACTTTTTTGCGAAAATGAACTTTTTAGGAAATAAACGTTAAGGGTGTGGGCGTCGCTAGCCAATCCAAAATATAAAAATGTCGAAAAAAGGAAATTCAGACATATTTTACATTAATCGGAACACTTTTAGGTTGTTTCGGGAAGTTTCCATATTTAAGGTCTAGAAAAAAATTACATGTATAAAATTTTCAAAAAAAATATTTACATTTTTAAATACATAATCAAATTTTGAAGAATATTTGCTTGTTTTCATGCTGATCGTAGCGAATGTTTCTCAGGATAAATATATAGATTTTAAAAATGCCATAAGTTACAGCCCATGGCTTTTTTCTGGAGGTGCCGCGCACTGCCGTCAATGAAATTCTTATTTTTGCTAAATTTTTGACGAACATCCCCTTTAAGTCGAAATATTTCGTAACCGTAAAAAATGTCATCAATATCACTTCAGAAATTTCTATATTTCGGACTTGGCTAGCGACGACCACTCCCTTATTAACTTCAAATTCATCGAAAGTTCATGAGTTCGGTCTCGAAATCCGATTAATATAGTCTTTTGAGCGTTGGAACTTGCAAGACATTCAAGCGCACTTTTAAATGACCCCAAAAAGTTCCTTTCTTACGACGTACAATTTCATTCAATTTTTTTAATGAATACAACCGGAAATTCATAATTTTCAACTTGTAGCCAGTCAAAAAAGGAAAGTTCTCAGGTAACCTTTTAAATGCTTGGAGGCGATGCAGACGATCTAAGGAAAAACAAGTTCTCACGAAGTTATTCAGGTTAACTCCCACGGGTCCAAAACGCAGTTTTTTTAGAAAAAAGTAAAGAAGTTAGCACCATAACGAATTATCTCAAAACGTCAATATGTTCTTAAATTGTGATATTTCCCGGAGGATGACATTTGTGTTAAAAACATTATGTGCGGAGATATAATGAAATATCGTGTGGGTTAATAATGATACATTTCAAAAGATATCTTATCTCTAAAAAGATTTCAATTATTAATATAATCAGTTAATAATCAGTTGACATTAACTTTTGCAGTTTAGTGAACAAGATAAGTTGGTTGTTTTCAAATGAACCGTTAGTTTTCTTGCTAGAATCCTTCACCCACGCAGAAATTTTAAAATTTTAATCTTCCGGAATACGCGGAATAAAATTCTACGTCCGCCAACATATCCTCTTTTCACACTTTGCGTAAGATCTCGGCCCTGTGTGGTAACGTAGTGCAAAATTGTATGTGAGTGAGTTAGAGCGAAAATGCAAGATAAATCAGGTTTTTGATCTCAAATAACTGATACTCCGAAAAATATTCGAGAAACAGTAATTAATAGCTAATAAGTTTCCGCTGACTACATCCTTATACCATCAGAATGATTTATTTTTATAGACTATGAACAATAAGATTAAAAACGTGTCTCAATTGAAAATAATTATATATCTATCAAAATAATTGTTATACTGAAATTTACCACCCACGGAGAAATTAAGACAAAACGAAACGTCTGAGACCCTTATTTTTGTCTTATATTGTTATCATAAGATAGCCACAGTTGGGAACTGAGGGACCCAGAATGGAAAAGGACTTTTACGAAAATATCCGATAGGAGAAAATGAATTTATTTTGGATGATTATTATTGGATGTAAAGCGTATTATATCGACGAATCAAGATTGAAATCAATCACTTTTACAAAACTTATTCAGGAAGGTTGCAAATATAATTTTTCATCAAAAGACCCTTTTTTTAATCACAGTCAGGTTAATGTCCGGTCGACCAAGGCTTTGTAAGGTGGCCGTTGACATAAATACATTTATAACAATAATAATATAATCAGCGTAGGCTTGATTGATACCTGCGTTCGCAGTACATCCCTCCAAGAAAAATTTAAATCTTGAATGCAGACTTACTTTAACATTATAAAAAATCGATCTTTCAAATATTCAAGAATTTTAGAATATTAGTTTATTGATATTATCATTTTTTATTGCAGAAAGAGAGAGAGAAAAAGCGATCCTTGCGATCCTCGTCCGAAATAAATGCAGAGAGTAAAAAATAGAGATCGAAAAAAGTTTTTAATTTATCATGGTATTAGTAAAATTTCGAAGTGATAAAAGAAGGTTTTAAAAAATTAGTTTTCACGCTACGAAAACAAAATTTTGTCTGAGGCAGAATTGCTTCAATCAGGGTTAAAAAAATTAATTGACAATAAAAAAAGACATGTTTTTGACTTTTTATCATTTATTTATTTTCATTTACCGGTTATAAAATTTTCAGGCAATACCAGCATCGTAAAATTTGTATGCAAATATTAAAAAAAAATAAATTTTTCTTTGAACTCTGAAAATTTAATTATTTCATCTGGTTTTGAACTTATTATCTAGTATTAGTATTTACTAACAGTAGTTACAGTACTTGTAGTATTTTTGTCAATAATTTGCAACTTACTCAGAATGAAACTAAGCTTGCTGAATTATCTGATGATTGTTTTGATCAATATTTTTTATGTGAAAAAACCAACATGTTTAGATATAATACTTTGTGCAGTGGACACAGATATCGCACTTTATGCTGTAGAAGTTGCTTAAGGACAGCTGAAAGTTTATTTTATATCATGGGAAATAAAGATCTTAGAGATTTGTGAATACTGGAGAATTCAATTTGGTGTCCTGTTTTTTGAACATTGCAAAATTATGAGAAAAATGTTTAATAAAATTGCACATATACATGAAATATATTGAATTCACTGGTAACATTCAACTGGCAACATAACTTAATCAGGTTAAATAATGACTTTTTCAATAAAGTGAGCTCAAATTGATTGTTTGTTATGGCTTTCAGTTCAAACTATGAGCTCTTATTAAAATCATCATTTACTCAATTATATTCTTACATTTTGCATTATTCAAATGGTCACGAATCTTTCAGTCAATTAATGTATCCTGGCCCCAGTACAGAATTCAATTTCGATTGTCATTTCGAACGTTTTGAATAATAAACGGAATTAATTGTCAATGTACTTATTTAAAAAATCCTAACTTGAAATGATAATAAATCGAAACGTTAGATAAAATTAATATTGTTTAATAACTTTTTAAATATAAAAATAAAAACTTGAATACAAACTGAAAACCGTTCCGAAAATTTTGTTTGCATAATAGCAATAGATCACAAGTAATAAACAGATCCAATTAATTTGAACCACAAAGACGTCCTCTACTTTAATTGAACAAAGCATTACTATTTCTCCTTTCTATAATATATCACTTACGACCACTTGCTAAGGCTTTTATGTCACTTTTTTTAGCTAATTTTGACATAATTCGGCTTTTGAAAACGACTCATTGATCGAGTTCTTCGAATAAGCTCAAACTGAGCTCAACATATAGTCTTATGAAATAAAAATAGCATTTGGATCCAATTGTTTTTATTTCTTAGAAAGACCAACTTGGTTAATATACTGTGTTTTTCTTCTAAGAAAATTGGATAACAATTCTCGAATTCACCAATTTTAAATTAATTACTTCTCTATATTTGTCTCTGTGGAGCTATCTAAGGAATGCAATGGTAGTCCGTTTAAAAGCGGAAGTTAAATAAAAATGTTTTGGCTTTAAGGGTACTCCGGCTCCTACATTTTAATGAGTTATTATGTCATAAAATGCAACCAAATCAATTGTTTATGTTTTGAAAGCAATAAAACACCCATGACAAACAAAAAAAATTTTTTCGAAATATTTTGGCGTTTTTTCTGATTTTTTCTAAAGTATTGTTTTCTCAAAAATTATTGTTCAAAAAATAACGTTTTGGTGTCAATTTACCAACTAAAAACTTCAAAATATCGGGTTGACGTAAGCCAACTTTCTCTTCATAGTGTTCCCCAGCTGTTCTTATGGGCTACTTTTCAAAAAAATCGAAGCACTTTTTTTTCGGAATTTTTCACGTGACCTTCAAAATTCATAATTTTGAGTTTGGGGTCAAATTGAAAAAAAAGGCTCCTCAGAAGTTTCCTATTTGTTCGAGCTAAAACCGTTTTTAACAAAATTTGAGTGAATTTTGAAAATTTAACCTAGGAGGAGATAGATTTTCCGATGAAAAAATGTCCAAAACGGTATTTTGGACCGGTTTTTTTACATATTCTAGAATGAATAATAGCCCACTTATCACAAAGCGCTCCCAGAAGTTTCAAAATACCCTAATTATACAGGTTATGTTAAAGATTGTGATTTATTTCAAAATAAACCTGGGAGGAGATAGATTTTGCTGTTTTTGGCTTAGGTGGCTCTTGTGCCGTTTAATGTGTGAAGGAGTGTGGTTCCATGCAAAAAAGTTTTGAACACATGATTTTACGCAAGATGAAGGCAGTTCTACAAACTGGCTAATCTGAATTATATCCTTCAAGCTCTGTTTGGCTAATATTTCATCGAGAAATATGTCAAATGTAGTTAGGGACCGGAATACCCTTAAGGGAGTACTGGTCGCGGATTTTAAGGCAAAAAACAGGGTTTTCAGCGTCGCCTCAATGAAATACTAGATAACAGCACGAACATATGGATTCAGTTTAGGGATGAACTTGAACATTAATCTTGCTTCCACAAAACACATCGGAGGCCTCTGATTAGCCGACCAATTCCAGGAACGACACTTTCAAAAGTGGCAACTTTTTTTCCACGTTCAAAAGCCTACTTCCCTCCCTGAGTTTTGAAGATAAGAGAATACGTTTTATAACTTTTTATTGACGCACAGAAAGTGGGCAGAGGCCCCTAGTCGAGTTTTACCTCAAAAAATTTCATCCGCGCTTAAATAAGCAAAAAACTTGGCCCAAAAAAAAAAAAAAGGTTTTTTGCTGCCATTTAAGCGCCGGATGAAATTTTTTGAGTAAAACCCCGACTAGGGCTCTGCCACGTTCTCTGTGGTCAATAAAAGCTATAAAAGTAATCTCTATCTTCCAAAACTCAGGGGGAGTAGGCTTTTGAAGTGGAAAAATAGTGCCCACTTTTGGAAAGGTGTTTCCCTGAAATCGGGTGGCTAATCAGAGGCCTCCGATGATGTTTGTGGAAGCACAGATGTAATGTTCAATTATCCCTAACTGAAATCCATATGTTCGTGCGTTCTAAGTAATTTCATTGAGGCGACGCTGAAAACCCTGTTTTTTTTTGGCCTTAAAAATGCGACCAGTACTCCCTTAAACAAGTGGTATTATAAGCTCCAGTAAGTGCCTAATAATAGTTTTTTTATAGTGTGGGTGAAATCTCGCATCGTATATTTTCAGGCGCTCTCATTGGTCAAACACGAACGTTAATCGCACAGTGGCTGGAGATCTCAATCTTACGTTAGAAATTAAATTTGATTCTTGAATGTGATATAAAGCAGACTGAAAGTTAACTTATTTTTTAACTAAAATTAAATGAACCAACCATGATGGTGAAATAATAATACTTTCTTGTTTTAGGTAAGATTCGCTTCAAAACATCATAACAGACATAATATTTCGATCTTTCAAAGGGTAATTATGTTAATTTGAAGCAAGTTTCAAAGCAAATCGCCCAAACAACAATTGTCACACGATCATCTTATGGTAGGGTAGGAAATATGCAAAATTTGGACCCTGCACCAGAAGCAGAACATCCGTTATACAGAAATTCGGTAACATATTTTATTTTTCGGAAATTTACTGGAATGAATTTTCGCTATATTATTCTGCAGTGATATCAATTTTGGAAAGGCATCATCTTCGATATGTTTGCAACATGCAGAATTTAAAGTTGTATTTTGCCGGAAGCAAACAACCGTCATGCAAAAATCAGTAAGATATTTATGTCTTTTGGAATCACTGAATTTATTATGCTATAGCGATTTCGCAATTTTATGTAATCAGAAATTTTTAAAGAATGTAGGTTTTATTGTTTAGAAATTTTCCAATAGTTTCAATTGTTTGTAAGACGGAGTTTCGACTTTGTTCCTCCAGTAGACGTGTATTGCTCAACACTTCTTTCGGGCATCTTCAATAATTTCTCAACTTTTTTCCGTCACCAAAAAACATTATTGTTTCTTTTAGATAAAAATCGGATTTTTTGGCTGATATCACTCGGTCTATGTTTGAATTAAAATTGGTTAATTTTGTAGCCAAACATATATTTGAACCAGAAAGTGGTTCATTTTGTGGCCAAATGTAGATTTAACTTAAGATTGAACTAAAGATTAACTCGGCTCGAGTGAGAATATAAAAAGTATCACTCGGCTTGAAGTGAGAACCATTTCTGAGCTATAGATTTATCTGATTTGACAGATGATCGAATTTTAAGAGTTTAAGCAGGTGATAAAAGTCTAGTCCGAAATATGACATAAAAAGTCCCTCAGAACTTTTAAGATCAATTAACTTTTGAACAGCTTTAATGACGCGACAAAATCTGTCGGAGAGTTAACCCAAAATTTGCACCGAACTGACGATAATTGCGTATCTACTGTATACTCAGAATGTCCTGGGTAATTCCACAGGTAAGTGTACCTATCTTATATTAATTTATTTATAAATTCCAAAATTAAATTTCAAAAATTATTACTTCTTCTTAAAATTTTATATCATTGTGCTTATAATTTTCTGTACTTTTCAAAAAAATCAATTATTCTGCTGAAAATAAAACAGTCATATAAAAAGTGAATTTTCTTACTCCCGTCAGCTGAACATTCGGCATGATCCTTGATTTTTTTTGCGAAAACTTTCTTTCGAAAATCTCAATGATCGTTCCTAGACATAACACATAAGTGGATTCGAAACAGCGCTATAGAGATTCATTCATTTTATGGATTTGGTTGGGAAAGGTATACCGGCGTCTGGTCAGCAAACTTATGAGTTATCAGAAGTTAATAAAGGCTGGTTCTTGCCCTTTTTTAATATTAACAAAAAACACTTGTTATCTCGTAAAAGACGTTATAAAGACTTGTATTCTATATAGACTTTGATAAAAAAATAATAACTTTCGATAATTCATGGTTATGCTGGCAGACGGCGGCAGATTGAATAAAGTCAAAGTAAAAACCCAATTAAATACATTTATTTTTGACATGACTACATAACAACAAGGTTTTAACGGTAAATAATATATATATACCGTATGTTTGCACATTTCAAAAAACTACAATAATATCTTAAAATATGAATCTTTTATATCGGCCACAACTATTTACTACTGTGAAAGTGCAGGCATGTTAAACAACCCCTTTTTCGGTTAAGACGTCATCTTGTGTAATATATGATAAATTTATATTTTTTATCTTTCCTGATATTTGATGAGCATTCAACTGATCAAGTGAAAGGTTTAGCTTTTCAGCTTTATTAACAAGCTCTCCCGCAATTGAGTGGGCTTCACGAAATGGTTTCCTAAAAAATAAGTTGGCTTTATTAATATTGTTCATTGTTTTTCGAGATATAATATATGTTTATATTGGTGAAACTATAATTTGTTTAGCTTTCGATTAATAACAATCATTTTCGGAAGCAAATTTCCTAATAGTAAAATATTTTTGCAGGATTTGCATCTGAGAAAATAATCCACAGTTAAAAAACTTTGTTTCGAAAATGATTGTAATGAATCGAAAGCTCAACAAATACAAGTTTTACCAAAAAAAATTATTGATAATATTCTGAAATTTTGGAAAAAAACTCATTTCTAAGTCGTGTCCGAAACCGAGTTCCGGTCAAAGTACAGTACTAACCAGTGGCAAAAAATTTTTACGAAACATTTTTTAAATTGTAGCCCGTGAAACAATATTCCAATTTGATGAAGTTTCAATTTTAAAAGTCGTCAGCAATTGTTTAAATTTTAAACAATTGCTGACGACTTTTAAAATTGAAACTTCATCAAATTGGAATATTTTTTAAACTTTAAAATTAAAGACCGTGTTAGGAATTGCCTATCATTTGGCTTGAAATTTTGAATTAATTCGAAAACAATATTGAGAAAAATTCCAAGCCAAACGATAAGCAAATTAAAAATCAAATTTTTAAGCAATCGCTGACGAGTTTGTGAGAATGTTTTCGATCTAACGGTTTAATATTTTATGGTCTACGATTAAAAATTATTCGAAAAATGTTTAGCATTAACGTTTTGCGGTTATACCTTGAGACTATGGCCAGTACTCGGTTTCGTACACAAACTGAGTCATCAAATTTCACAATCATCAAATTTTAGATAATGATAGAAATTATGGAAAAATTCTTGATTTTAAAGTTAGATAAAATTTTTTTTGGCCTTATTCAATCAAATACACGCCAATGGGGCGCGTTCTCCTCAATTCCAACATACCCCTGCCTGACAACAAAATAAGCAATATCTGTAGCCAACATATCTGAGGTAATCGAAGAATTGATTTTTGATGGGTTCGGCTCAATAGAATGAACAATTCCTGCTATCAATTTGAGGGCATCAGTCAACGTATCAAACGAACTAAAAAAATAAATTTATTTTTATTTTCAAATTTATATTCAAACCTGAAAATAGCACTTTTATCTTCTTGTAAATCTTTATTATATCCTGATGGAATTCCCTTAGTACTCATTAAAAAGCCCATCAATTGTCCATTTACAGTTCCACATTTGCCTCTGATAAGTTCTGAAAAAATTAAATGAGTTTTAACACCGACCAACTTTCTTCGTTTCTTACAACTTTTTTCCGAAAAAATTTATTCAAAAACCAACAGTTCTGATCTATAAAAGACTCAGCCAGGGAAGTATACAAAAAGATTTCAGAAGCCTGACTGGAATTTTTTTGTAAAACAGGTCTTTGGTTATTCAAGAATACGAAGATAAACTCAACAACCAATTTTTCATGTGTTTCATTTTCTTCTAGCCTATTGATGAAGTAAAAAAACATCAGGTTTTTTGACTTTATTTTCGCGCCAAATTCGGCCATTATATAAACAATTAACATTTTTTGGCGCCTTTTTTCACTTATTTAGTTCAATTTTATGGAAAGACTTTTATTTTATAATTTAAAAATCACACAATTTGAGCGCTCATTAGTCAAAATTTTGCCCTTTGTTGCTTACGATGACTCATAAGTGATGAGTCATAACTCATAAAATGTTAACTTCTCTAAATTTCGATCCACTCCACAATATAAGTAAGTATGGAGGTAAAAAATTCACTTTTTTTCGTTAGATTGAGTTATCACAAGGCACTGAGTTGGTCAAAGCGCAAATATTTCTTCAATTCTTAAAATTTGCTGCAATATGTAATTAAATTATTTGACATTACCTAGTGCGTCTGGATTTTGTTTTTGTGGCATAAGACTGCTCCCAGTTGAATACTGTTGTCCGATATTAAAAAATTTAAATTGTGGCGATGAAAATAAAATGAAATCTTCTGACATTCGGGATAACGAAATAAAGGTTGTAGATACACAATAAAGAAAGTCCATAACAGCATCACGACATCCAGTAGAATTGATAGAATTTAGTGAAGGTCCTTAAAAAGGCAATCATTAATAATAATAATTAACTACAAATAATAAAAATAATAAATTATATAAAAATGTATGGTTGAAATCGAAATTTTTGTGTTTTTTTCTTGTTGCATAATTTATTCTGTGTTTCTGTTTGCAAAAATAAATGAAAAATTGTGTCAAATGAAAAATTTCAGATTAATCTTTCCGTCATTTTTTAAGAGCAGGTAACTTAACCCTTGTGAGCATATAAATAAAATTCAGCCAAGGCACCAGAGCCATAATTGTGGCTCTACTTTGAATGTTTTTTACAGAAAGCTTAAGGTAGTTTTTTTTAGGTTGGCCACCCCTTCTTATGACGATTACGGGAAAACCATAGGCATTATCAGGAAACGTTTTTTCGTATTCAACTGCCAATTAAAAAAGCTCAATGGAGGTTTTTTCTTTTTCATCGTACCACCGGTTCACAGGTAACCGGAGATCTATTATATACGTATTTTCAGTATAAAATTTGAGAAACAAAATCGAAACTCGTTTTTTCTCTCAGGAATTTATCAAAAATATAGTTTAACCCTTGGAATCACAGAGCCGATATATCGGCTCAAGCCTACCTAAAACCTTCTTAAATTGACAGATACTTTCGCGTTGGTACCCATAAAAACAAAATTTGTGAAGACTACGATGGGCACGTATCACGTAATATGCTACACCTTGGTTTTCCAACTATATTTTCTTGAACTAAAAATCAAAATTTACGAATTTGAATTGATTGATGCAAAAATATAACTTTTCAACTACCTATTGCAAAAGTAATTGGAGCTTCAACTACCTTGAGATTTCTGTAAACAACGTCTAAAGTAGAGCCGATATATCGGCTCTGGTGCCTTGGCGGAACTTTTTTTCTGTGATTCCAGGGTTTAAGCAGTAAATGTGTAGACAATCGTGATATAAGAATAAACAAACATAGAAATTTAACTTTCCGGCTGATTTAAAGAAACTCATTTTGGGCCCGTCGAGATTCGAACCTACCAAAAAATTTCATTCCGGTTTATATCCGGATATCAAATCAACTTGATAAAATTTCTCTATTGAGCTTTTTTAGTTGGCAGTTGAATTCAAAAACCGTTTTTTAATATCATCTACAGCGGTTTACCACTCAAAGCCCCCCCCAGTTAAAGCCCCCCTGACCACTTAAAACCCCCCTTTTTGGGCATATTTGATTTTTCCGGTGACCTGTGACCACTTAAAACCCCCCCCCAAAAATTTTTTATATAATTATAAATAAATTTTTTTAGAAAATTTTTAGTATACTCTTCAACAGCTATTGACATAATTAAATTAATTTTTTTNAGAATTTTAATTTTTTCTTCTAGAAAATATAACGAGAAAATCAAGGTCTACCATATCACGTTATACACGGTCACAGTTGTCTTCACAAGTCACATTTTTGTCAGAAACGATGCACAAGTATCTGACCTATGTCATAATTTTGTCCGCTTTTATTTATGTCTCATAAATCAAAAGTTATTTATTAAGAAGTCATAAATTTTGATGAAAAAATAATGGTTTTTGATGAAAAATGTTTATTTTTCCCAATAAAAGCAGATAATTACACTTTTTGAATTATTTTCAAGTAAATATGATAATGAATACAACTGTGGAGGATTTTTGATTGCTTAAATTAACTTTTATAATAATTACATTTTCATGGGATACTTGAAGTTGAATAATTAGAAATTACACTTCCGAAAAAAAATATCTGCCCCTAGATACCGATAAATTTTAATGCATGCAACACTTTTCTAAAAACTGGCTCATCTCACATTTGTATTTTATGTCTGGTTCCGAAATAATTTTTTTAGAAGTGAAAGATAGGCGACAAATCCTTATAAATCAACTCTCCGTAATACTGGAACCAAACATTCGATAAAAAATCAAATATTTTAATGTAACCGAATCAGAATTCTATATAATGTGTTTCAAAGAAAAGATTATACGATCCCGTTTTTTGCCTTTTTTGGGTGATTTAAGGTATGCTTGAGCCAATATTGTGGCTCTGTGCTCACAAGGGTTAATTAATGTTAATACAAGAAAATGAAAAACTGATTAGTAGTGTAGAAGCGAGGTCATAGGGGGGCTCATCGACCTGGATTTTAAAAGAGATCACCTAACCTTAGCACTTTAAGTTTAAATCGGCACCTAACTTTCACCTACCTTGTTTCAAAGGGGCCATAAGTTATGGCTCATAACCAGGGTCAGTACCAGGAGATTTAGTCACAATTTGAGTATTAAAAAACAACCTTGGGCTTCCTAAGGCGCTTTAAAGGTTGAATTATTATTCATTTTATGTTGTTATGACACGGATCGCGCCACAAAAACATTGAGCTATACATGACAAAAAAAAATTAAATTTTCCAAAAAATTTTCGGTACTGACCATACCGATAACCCCTCCTGTTTTAAAGGGGATTGAAGCCTAACCTCTCTTGTTTTCAAAGGGCCTCAGCCTAACGCTGCTGGTTTGAAACGGCTCCTAACTCTAACGTTCTTGATTTTCGTAGGCACTTAACCCTGATTTCCTTTGTTTTGAAGGAAGGTCTAACCCTGACGTTGATTTTAATGGGAACCTAACCCTAACGCCTCAAGTTTTATAGAGGTTCTCACCCTATCAGAACCCTAAGGGGATTGTTGTTGCTTCTCGAAATGTGTTGGGGAGAGATAAGCCCTTTTAAAACTCAAATATCTTTTGTCAGTATTAAGTGGACATCTATGTTTTCAATTGCA
>SCLH01000153.1:294703-312418 GCA_004367855.1 Oikopleura vanhoeffeni
AAACTTTAGCTATTGAAAGCTGGTCTCAAATTTGAAATATGATATCTTGATCGCTTACAAAACAATTATTCATATCGCCGCGCGTCGAAATATATGCAGTAAAATGTGAAAAATATTGCTAATCAGCTGAAAACTCAAAATCAGTACCACCTTATGTTCTATATTTGATCGATTTGTCTTTGTCGGCTCTATTTGGGTTAAATTGCCGTTCAATTCTTTCGAAAAATAATTTTTTGAAAAATATCTTTTTTTCATTATTTTGAGTTTCATAAAAATCACTTGTGAAAAAATTATTCTTCGTATAGAAACTGCAGATAAAATAAACTTATATCAAAAGAATTCTCAAATACTTTCCTAAAAACTTACTTCTTCAGAATTTTAATATTATGTATCGTTTTCACACAATTAATTTTTTAAGAAATTTTGACGAAAATCCTAAAAAAAGGTAGGAAAAAATAACTTTCGAACAGCTCATCGTATAAAATTTTCAACAATATTTTTGAAAATATAATTGCAAACTCTATGACATATTTGAATTGTAGGTCTGTGACGATGTTATTTCTGCGCCGTTTTGGCTCCGGAAAATTATTTTGCCTTAAGATAGTCAAAGGGTGTGAGGGGGTTAAATAACCTTATCTTCTTGTGCATTTTACAAATGACATTAAAATTAAAAAGTTAGAACAACAAGCTATTTCAAGGCAAATCAAGCTCAAATTTGACGACTATATTATAAATAGGTTCAACATATCGAAAAATTCACGAAATGCACTTTTTTCAACCGTTCTTTCTGGTCTTCTTTCCAGTGAAATGTTTTGGGGTGTAATGGCGTCAGAAGGTTATCTGGTTCTTATGAGACTTCATTTGCACATTTTAAACGCAATGGACCAGGTGGTTTTTCATTAACAACCGCTGGTAATGCGGTATCTGAACCGTTTTCAAGATTTCTAGAAAATACGAATCGATTTATGAACAACTACTCGAGTCAAACTATTTACCCGCACGATTTCTAAAATGATTATTTTATTCATTCTTGCTAACTATCAGAAAACATTTCGGTTCACTGTCTTTTGATCGTGATTTTGACACTTCACCCCAGGTCGGCAGACCGACTGAAACCTGATCGGATTGCCTGATCATTGAGCCGTAAAAAAAACTTGATCGGATGATCTGATCGGATGACCAGAAAAAAAACTTGATCGGATTGACCTTGATCGGGAATTGACCCGAAAATAAAACTTGATCGGATTACCTGATCGGATTGACCCGAAAATAAAACTTGATCGGATTGACCTGATCGGATTTGTCCGAAATTAAACTTGATCGGATTGAACCTGATCGGATTCGAGAACATTCGTGGGAAAACTGATCGGGATTGATCGATTGACGCCTCCGAATCAAATATTTCCGATCTAGATCGGAATCTGAAGAAAAATTTTGGCAAGAATTTTCATAAAGATTTTGGGCTATTATATCAGGAGTATATAATATCCTTTAACACTTTTTGGAAAGATTTGAAAGAATGAGGGGGCCAACCAACACTCCTGAGACCCCTTCTAGCCACTCATGAGGCCCCTCTTTCTTTTCAGCCTTACACTATCAAATCATCCAAAAGGTGTTAAAAGGGATATAGCTTCATTAAATTAAAATTTTTTGATTAATGATTTAGCCGGACGCGGTGTTTCTAGAAAATGAATCTAGAATTATGAATGGATTTAGAAACTTGTTTCAAACCTTTGTTCAAAATTTTAAATATTTTGGAGAAAATTTGTAAATTTTCTTAGAAATGAATTTTTTATAAGTTTTGATTTATTTTATCGAAATTTTTTTAAGAGATTATTAAGAATTTTTTTCATAAAATTATTTTGAAAATTTGAAACTTCAATGAAAATAAGTAATGTTTTGAAAAGTTGTCATAAAATTTCAAACCTTTTTTTTATTAAAGTTTTAAAGTTTTTAAAAACAAATTTTTTCGTGACTTTTTTGGTTATCTAAAGGCACATTAATTCTAAATTCTTAATGAGCGTGGAATTCTTTCGAAGAAATAAAATTTCTTTAAAAAAATTTTGAATTTTTAGAAAATTTTTAAGATTTATAAAAAAGTTCTGTCAATATGTTTATAAAATTGTCAAATTATGACCTTAAATTGTCGATTTTTGAGAAAAATGTTTGATTTACAAAAGTCTTTAATTTCGAAATTTGTTCAATTTAATGAAGAAATAACCATTTTCGATAAAAATTTCAAGTAAATTGTGAAATTGAAATTCATTTGTCAAATTTTTGAGAAAAATGTCAAATTTTGGGAAAATTGTCAAGTTTTAATAAAAAATGTTAAGTTTTTAAAAGAATTTTCAGATTTTTAAAAGAACAAAAAAAAAACGATCAACTTTAAAGAAAATTGCAAAATTTCCAGAAATGTCGAATTTTAAAAAAATGTAAATTTTTTGAGTGAATTGTCAGATCTGAAATGAATTAAAGAAAGGCAATTTAAAATATTTCAAGAAAAACTGTCAAATTCTTGCAAAAAATTGTTAAATATTTCAACTTTTAAAACTAAAAAGTAAACAATTCGAGAGAACTCTTTCACAAATTTTAGACGATTCTCCCCGACACCATGAGATTCTGTTCCCTCCAAAAAAAAAACACATACTGCTAGAAATTTGGTTTATTGCGAAAAGATTTAAATTTGAAGAAAAGTTATCAAATTTTTTTCAAAAATTGTTGAACACATTTCTTTAATTTTTTGGAAAATCGTCAATTTTTCTTGAACCAATTTTGGCAAATTGATATAAAATTTGTTAATTTTAAGAAGAAATTGCCACAGTTTTTAAAGAAATTTGTCAAATTTTTAAGAAAAATTGTCGAATTAAAATTAAAATTTGACAATTTTATAAAAATTTCACACTTTTATCAAAAATTGGACCAATTTTTTTTAATTTTAAATTTGACAAATTCCCTAAAAATTTGGGCAATTTTCTTAAAAATTAAACAATTAATTTAAAATTTGACAATTTTTCTTAAAAGTGAGACAATTTATAAAAAATTTGACATTTTCTTTATAATAAGTAGACAAATTTTATCAAAATTGACAATTTTATACAAATTGACAATTTTTTTATTTAAAATTTTGACAATTTTTTTGTATAATTTGACAATTTTTTATCAAAAATTTGACAAATTTCCCTTAAAATCTTTGCAATTTTCTTAAAATTAAACAAATTAATTTCAAAATTTTGACAAATTGTTCAGAAAAATTTGACAATTTTTGCAAAAATTTTCACAATTTTTCTTAAAATTTGACAGTTTTTTCTGAATATTTGCATTTTTTAAAAATTCGGACAGAATTTTTTCAAATTCTACCAATTTTTCTATAAAAAATTTTAACAAATTTTCATAAAAATTTTACAATTTTTTCCTTAAAATTTGTTCGATTTTTGGGTAAAATTTGTCATTTTATGTTAAAATTAAACAATTTATTATTTTGACAATTTTTCTTCAAATTAGAAATCTTTTTCGTAATTTAAATTTCAATTTTCTAATGTGGTTTTGAATGGTTTTTTTGAGATTTTTAAAATTTTGCAATTTTCGTCAAAATTCGCATTATTTTTTAAGGAATTGGACAACAATTTTTGAGAATTTATTTAAGAAAGTTTACAATTTTTCTCAAATTTGCTATATTTTTTTTTGAACTTTTGAAATTTCTTAAAATTTGAATATTTTTTTAAAATTTACAATTTTAAATTTTCGAATATTTTTTAAAATTGACAATGTTTTTAAATTTACAGTTTTTACCCAATCTTTGGAATTTTTTAATTGAATATTTTTGAAAAAATTTAACATTTTTCATTAAATTGACAATTTTTAGTTAAAAATTTGACAGTTTGAAAGGTTGACAATTTTTAAATTTATAATTTTTATTGAAACTTCAAGAATTTTTTCTCAAAGTTCAAATGATTTTTTTTGGCAAAAATTTGGACTAGTTTCTTTTAAAAGGTTGAAAATTTCCATCAAATTTGATCAATTTTGTACAAGTGCAAACTTTTCAAGAATTCGGCTTTTTAATTGCTTTCATACATCCATTTAATATTGACAATTGTACTCAAAATTTATAATTTTTTAAAATTCGACAATTTTCTGGAAATTCGACCAATTTTTTCAAAAAAATTGGGACAATTTTTTCTGAAAGTTCTCATTTTGTTCAACAATTTTTATAATCTTAGAAAATTTCTAGTTAATTTTTATATAAGTTTCTGAACTTTGAGTATTTTTCTAACATAAAATTAGAAACTTTTTTCAAACCATCTTTAGAGTTTCTTAACTTGACATTTTCATTCAATTTAATTCAAACTTTTTGACAATTTTTATCGAAAAATTTACCAGTTTTCTTTTGAAGTTGACATTTTTCTTCTAAATTCGACATTTTCTCAGAATTTTGAAAAAAAATTTGACTATTTTCTTAAAATTCGACAACTTTGGCATTTTTTAAATCGACAATTTTCTTTCAAACTTGACAATTTAAAAAAAACTAATTTCTTTAATATATTTAAGTCTGTTCAGGTAAAAAAAATTGTGAAGGCTTCGTTGAATAAGGAATTTCATTCTGTTCATGGTAACAGAAAAATTTGAAAATTGATTCAGAAAACAGTTTTAAATATTTAAAAAAAAACAAGGCGTTTTGGAATTTTTCTAAAAATTTTTGAATTTTAAAAAAACTTTTCAAATTTTTTTGAAAAACTTTTAAAAGTTAAAAAAATAAAAATTTTTTCAAATTTTTGTCGAATTGAGGAAAGTCAGCTAATTTTTAAAAAAGTTCTCAAATTTTAAACAAATTTTTGTCGAATTTGAGGAAAATCAGCAAATTTAAAAAAAAAGTTTTTTCAAATTTTAAACCAAATTTTGAGAAAAACTATTGAAATTTTTTTCAAATTCTTAATTTGATTTGGAAAATATCAAATTTCAAAGAATATATTCAAATTTTTTATCAAATTTTTAGGAAAATATTAAAAATTTTAACAAATATTTGTAAACAAATTTGTATTTCAGGTTGTAAATTTTGAGGTAATTTTAATATTTTTAAAAAAAATTATTTTTCATCGTAGAAATTTTTGACGAAATGATATAAAGAGTATCAAATCCCCTTTTTATCGGCCTTTGGTCAATTTGGGGCTTCATTTTAACAAAATTAAATAAAAACATAGAACTCCATTTTGTTTTTCCATTGTGTTAGGTAATTTCTTTTGTCAATAAAAAATTTCAAAAAATAATTATAAAAAATAAAAACACAAAAATTTGGCAATTTTGTTTTTTTTTTATGCTTTTGACGCATTAATTTTCTTGCATTTTTATGACATTATAACCGCAGAAATTTAAAAGAACCACCACCCCATTATTAGATATTTAAAATTTTGGGGGCAAAATCTGTGAAACATTTTTTTTTAAAATTTTACTCTTTCAAATTTTTTAAATATTTAGCGTTTTAATTCGATTAATATTTTGTTGGCGTTAATTCTGATTCGATCTTTTTCCTCATGTCTCCCAGTTCTTTTTCATATGTTTTCTAATTTTGCCCTCTGAAAGTAACGCAAGTCAACCAATTGGTTTCGTGCTGTTTCAAGCCCAAGCCTAGCCAACGATTTTGTTCGGACAAGCCAAGCCAGACAAATACCAATTAAGAGCTAAGTTCTTTGCTTTGTCATATTGCCCTCAGATAATCAATTTAGCTTTTCTGTCTCAACTTGCTAGTATTTAGATTTTTCCAAAGTAATTTTTGATTAACTTGAAGAACAATTAACCCAATTCGAGTTTTTATTAATATTTCATCTTGTCGGATTGGATCGGATCGTCTCAAAAAATAAACTTGACGGATTTGACCTGATCGCGATTGAGAATTACTTAAAACCTGATCGGATTGACCTGATCGGATGAGGAGTTTAAAAAAACTTGATCGATTGACCTGATCGGATTGAGGAGTTTTCACAAAACTTGATCGGATTGGATGGATCAAAAAAAGTCAATCAATCCAATCCGATCAGTTCAATCCAATCCAATCCGATCAAACGTTCTGCCGACCCTGTTCACCCACCGAAGAGTTAGTTTTGATTCATGTGGTATATTTGGATAAAACTGTTGAATGACAATTTCCGAAATTAAGAGTGACTTGACTGTTTCAACTGTTTACTTAATTTGAAACTGTAGTAAAGCATGTATAACTGATTCATAGCAAAGAGTACTTATTGAAAAAGAACACGGAAATGAATCATCAAGTTTTGAAAATGGAACTAAACAAACAACTATTTTTGGGCGAAGATCACTTTCTTCTAGACTTCAACTAAGCACAGTTTACTCTGAGCAATAGCTTATGAATAATTGATATCTAGGCATTGGCAAATTATCGTCTTTCTATTGATGATGATTCCCAGAGCCTCACACCATACAATTCTATGTTTCTTTAGTGGACCGAACCATCTAGATCACGGATCTGGAATTTTTGCGTTAAACAAGAGCAATTTTTTATTTTTAGAGTTAAGTAAACAGACATTTTTTTATTATCAGAAAAACGGCTGACGAGTATATTTTTTATTTTTAGATTTAACTTAACGGACATTTTTAGTTATCAGAAAAACGGCTTGACGAGTATAACCAGATGAAATATTTACGAACGGAAAAATAATAATCGTTAATTGTTCAAATAAAAAGAACTTTAAAATTAAACGGTTTTTGAATAACTTTTGCCAAAAGATTAAAATAAAGTCTATACTTTATATTATATAGAGATTATTGAGAAAAAAAAATATTAGTTGACTTGGAAGATTATGAGAGAGTTATATCGCGACTGTTATGTCGCGATAAAAAAAATATATGAATTGAGGCGGGTTATTTTCTCACAGACTATGGAGTAGACTTTTGATGATGTGAATCTACACATATTCTCTACATGAGAATATGCTTGATACGCCATCATTATATTGACATTGTTATGTCTGAATACCTTCAAACCCCCTTTATAACCTGCCACAGAGAATCTAATAAAGGAGACTTTCTGGGGGTATGTTCCCAGAGCCTCACACCGATACCATTCTCTTGTTTCTTTATTTCTTTAATTCAACAAGCATAGCCTCTTTCCCAGTTGATCATTCAAAAAACAGAGTTCCTTGACCCGACAGTGAAATTCAAATTATTATTCTTTTCGAGAACATTTTCGAGCTAAAATAAGTTAAGGGAGGTACAACTTCAACTCAAAGAAAATTAAATTACCTATGTTGCACCAAAAGTCAAAACTAATCGCACTTATACGGGTTTCCATAAATTCGGTTATATCAAAAGTTTCAGTTATACATTTCGTTCCACTAATTTTCAGATTTGACCGATTGTGAATCACCAAGTTTTCTTGCGAAAACACAAAATTACCATCACCCATAGCGGTCTTTGTATCATCTTCAAGTTCAGGCATTTTCCTGATATCAAAAAGTGAATAAAGCACTTTTTTATTAAAACTTTTATCAATGATTGATTGTACAGTACACTTCCAGGTTGTGAACTATTTTTCAAGGCGCATCGGACAGTTGAAACAAATAAAATCCTCGAAATGCTAATTATTCACTTTGTCACTGAAGTAACTTGTGCCTTTCTCCAAAATACTGATATTTGAACAGCAAGTCGATGTTGTACTCTCTCGCTGTTCCAGAACTTTCATTAAAATTCAAAATAAGATTTTCATGTCGTAACGCATGGAGTTCTTTTCAAAAATATACATATTATGGTATAATTTTAAATGATTTAAGCCATTTCAACATGCGGTATGAACAAGAAATGGAAAAAACAATAATTATTGATTTTTTGTATCAAAGCGTGTTAACAATATCGACGCGCTGAGCGACAACTGCTAACGTATCGATTTTGCAAATATACCGTCACGGTATTTCCGTGACGCAGATTACGTCGGAATTAAAAGATAAAAGAAATATTTCTAAATTTTGTGATAGTTAACATTTATAATGCTTTGATTCAGATGAAAATTAATATATCAAATAAGTGATGAACAAGTGATCGATGAATTTGCTGCTGATCAAAACTTTGGCAATCTTGTAGCTGTTTCAAATAATGTTTGCACGAAACTGAAAAAAGGAGCATTCGCTTCAACTGTATAATCTTACAAATGTTCTAGTTATAAACAAAAATGAAACCGTAACGAAGATATAGAAGCATTATACCCTAGTCAAATTGAAGAAAAAATAAAAGATAAATTTGGAGCTTTGGTAACGCAGAGCTAAATCTCAGATTAATAATATCTGGCAACAACCACACGTTTGATTTTGTGAAAATCTATAGCGATCAAAATTTAAAAACAAATAAAGTTGTATGTTGTGGTCAAACTAAGAAATCCACTGTATATTGAAGACGTAAATATTCACTTCAAACTATTTTCCATGAGTCCCAACTTTAGCTTTAGATATCATTACAAACATCAAAGAATTCAAATTTCGATAAACATGTCAAACTTTGTGAAGATCCGAAAATCAAGCTTTATAATTCAACCGTTCAACAACTTGCATACGGCCAAAGTTTCCACTTTATCCGAGAATTAAGAAGAGAAGTACTGTTAGAAGAAGAACCTGTGCTCTTAAATCATGTTTTTTATGTTATTGAAAGTATTGTGCGGAAGACCGATAGAC
The DNA here is from genome assembly GCA_004367855.1 of Oikopleura vanhoeffeni. NCBI lineage: Eukaryota > Metazoa > Chordata > Appendicularia > Copelata > Oikopleuridae > Oikopleura > Oikopleura vanhoeffeni. The sequence continues at coordinate 303,373 of SCLH01000153.1, forward strand.
ACATTGAGAAAACAACCATTTTAGGCAAACATAAACTTCTAAGTGTAGGTCAAGTTCGAAACCGGGAGATACTTTATAACCGGTCGTGGTTTCGACTGGACACTCAAGAATGAAATTTTTACTTAAAAGCTTATGATGCCACATGGAATTTCAGTGAAGAGTTTGATGTGGCTCGAGTTCATGCAAAATGACCCAAGATTTGTGCACAATGGTGAAATAGGTCTGATTCGATATGGCTAGAACAGCGATAAAGTTATGCTAGGCAACTACCCTGTCGATGGCTGTGTTGATGTTGAAGAAGACATGTACATTCTTCAGTACGACGGTTGTTACTGGCATGGGTGCGACTTCTTTGGCTACCTCCTTAAAGATATGCCGCAAGAAATGAATATTTAAGCTCAATGGCGTTTAAGGACACGGTGTACAGTAGGAAGTGAGTTTGAGCAGAGCTAGAATGTCTTTTTATCTGATTTTTTATGAATACAAAATAAACATTTTTGGTCTATTATTTTTTCATTTATTCTGTCGTCTCAAAATCCTTCAGACTTCAATAATATTTTGACTATTTCATTGCATTTTTGGGGTCATATAACATTTTCAAGTTACACTAAGGAGTCGGTGAGGGCTAGGACCTCTTTCAAACTAGAAGCGTTATGGTTAGCCCCTTCCCCCTAAAACAAGAAGCGTTAGGGTTAATGCCCTTTAAAATCAACGTCAGGGTTTAAGTTTACTTGAAAAAATACTTATTAGTAAAACAGAGGAGGTTAGGGTCAGGTCTCCTTTAAGAATGGAAGTGCTAGGGTTAGGTGCCGATTTAAGATGAAAGTGCTAGGGTTAGGTGCTCTTTTTTAAATCTCAGGTCGATTCGGCATCGACGATGCCCAATATGAGCTCGCTCCTACACTCTAATTGATTATACTAATTGATGTTCAAACCAGAGCAACTTAATTTAAATCCAAAAAGTCGAAAATATGAAATTTCAGATATATATTTATTTCCTTTAAAAATAAAATTGTATTGTGTTTTGATCGTATCTTATAATATTTTTGATTGCGATTGAAGGTGAAACGTTTGATACCGGAATTTTTCTCAAAGTATATTTTTGTTCGCTGTATGCCAAAAATTGATGGCACTTCAACACAATTATTGAAAAAACGCTTTATTCGTCAAAAATAATCCAGTCGGAAATTTAATAAGTTCTACGTATAGGAAAGAATATTGTTTAAAATTTATAAAAAGCTCAAAGACTTTCCTTAAAAGCTGACTTTTGCAGAAAATTTTCGCAATTCAAAAAATTTAAACGGTTAGCGAGATAAAGTTTTCCAAGGAAATTGGCAAAAAAAATAAGACAAAATAACGTCTGACCGGTTGGTCATAAAAGGTTTTGTTAAATCGGCAGAATTTTCATAAAAAGTCTGTCGAGGATTTTTATCAACCAATGTTTCAGGGTTGAACTTTTTAGAGCTTATTAATCTGCCTGAAGCCTTGAATGTTCAACAAAAAAATACAAAGAATTCAAAAAAAATCATCGCAAAATTTTAACGATTGTCTAGCAAGAAAAATTAAGTTTTACCTAGTTCAAATCCAAGTTCTCGAGCAATAAATTCCCGATCAATTCCCAGGGCATTTCCAGCAATTGCGCCACTTCCCAATGGACACCATTTATGACTAGTAATATTTTTGAATCTTTCTAGATTTAATCGCAGAGCCTCGGCATGACTCATCAACCAATGCGAAAATCTGATAACTTGGGCTGGTTGAAAATGAGTATAACTCGGCATTAGAAGATCAATGTGTTCTAAAAAAATGATAAATTACACAGAAAATTTTAAAATTATTTCGAAGATTTCTGAAGATGTCAGATTGAAAAAAATATGTTCATGACTTACTCTCCGCTAAAGAACATATTTCTGCAATTGCCGTTGATAATAAAGTACATATTTCGTGAATAGCATTTCGAATCCATAAATGAACATCAGTTTGCACCTGATCGTTTCTAGACCTTGCAGTGTGTAATTTTCCTCCAATTTCTTAAATATTTATAACTTTAATATTTTGGTTTATTTACTCGACGGTTTTATATTTCAGCTTAGGAAGATGAAATGCATCAAATGGCCACAGGAAAGCCACAAAATGCAATTCGAGTCATATCATCAAGAAAATTCGATAAATTTCTCAAAATTTTCGATTTTTTTCAGTTTATTTCAAAGTATTGCTTTGGAAGAAAATATATTAACCTCAATTTAAAGGAAAATGCTTAAAATAAATGACAAAACGATTTTTTGTATTCTTTAAAGTTGTTAATTTTTTCACATAATTGACTGCAACTTGTGATCATTAAATCTGACTGGTTTTAATTAGCGTGCTTGAAATTGACAGTTTATTCGTAAACAAAAATTGGACATTAGCAGTCAATCTCGAAACAAATTAGCCTGCTAAAAACGTTTTGAAAATAAGCAGCCAGATCCTCAAGTTTAAAAGACAATTTAGTTTCTGTTCAAAATTTTTGGATTTTTTTTTTGCGATTTATAAAGTTAACCAAACTTTGAGCGTGGTATAAAATAACCGCGGGAAAAATATCGAAAAAAATTTGACAAAAATTACTTTCCTCTTCCGTATATTTCTATCAGAAAATCAATTTCGATAAATTTACCAAAAACAGTGCGTTCTCAATTGTAAAGTGTCCGAGAGTTTCACAATTATTTTCAGCAAAACGATCAATTTGCAAAAATATAATGAGAATTCGTGCCTCAGAAATTACCATAATTATTGTGTGCTGCAGCATGCTGGTATGGTTTAGGAATCTGGAATCTCAAAACAGCAATCATAAATTTGAACGAAGATGTGATAAGTGATATTTTTGAGGCACGATCACTAGTTAAATGAATGCTTTCTTACTGGCTATTAGCGTTCATAATTTGAAATTACAAAAAATATCATAGCTGTTGATTCCTATAAATTAAGGGGGTCGGTGTTCATAGACAGATTTGCACTTTGTAATTTGTTTTTCTCTTAATGGTAAACTTCTTCGATCTTACAAAGTTGCAAAAAAAATTTACTGAATAAAAAATGAAAGTTAATTAAGCTTACTTGATATAATCTGATTTTATTCAAATTCATAATTATAATTTCTTCATTAAATATCTTTACGATGTTTCGCTTTATTGCATTATCATTGAAGTATTATCCAGTAGTTTTTGAATAATTATAACTTTAAATTCCTTTTTAAAAAAATATTTGAAAAACAAAGGAATATCATCGAAGGTGTTTAATTTGTGGAAGGATATTTTTTTTTATTGATTAAAAACCGCAAGTAACAGAGGCGACCACCGTAAAACTTTATGCATTTAATTTTTTTATTTTTTTTCATAATTGAATTAGAAAAAAATGAATCGCATCTGTTTCTAAACACCGAGTCGGTGCCACCACCCCAATTTGAAGATTTTTTCAGATTTTTGTCTAGTTCGTGACGAACTGTTCGTCTAGAAATTGAACATTAACTAATAGAGAATTAAGAAATTTCGCAAAGTATTTTCAAACTGATAAAAAAGTGCTTTCCTAAAGTTTGTGGGAAAAAACACCACCAATATGTTTGTAGTGTTCTATATTTTCATCAAAAATCAACGTCGTTCTCGACTTCAAATTATTGACGACCACTCCTTAATAATTACAAAAAATCCCGAGTTCACTAAATGATGTTTGTATCAAGCGTGAGGTCAGACGTTTTGTTTAATCTCAATTTCATTTCAATACTTGCTTTTGAAAAAAATAGACTTTGCTGAACTAGGCCATTGTTTCGTAAACCAAATGTAATCCAAAAGTTTCAAAGTACGCTCAAGTTGACAATTCGTAGATAATACACAATCCTTTTTACCTTTTAAATTGGATCTCCTAGTTTGAATTTCAGAATGCATACTTATAAATTTGACAAAAAGAGAAATAATACATGTATGTCCCGATTATTTTAGAGAGGAGCAGGTTTTTATTCATTTTTTAATTTAATTTGAGAAAATCGGCTTTTAGTTAACCGTAAGGTAAAATCCCGAAAAAATGTTTGTGCTATCAAATTGAGAATAACATGATATTAGGTGATTGGAGAGAAAAATCTGCTCACAACTTTTTGATATATTGATTTTTTCTGGTCGAAAATTTGGTTTCAATCTTTTCCTAAGAAAATTTTTCGAAATTTTCTTTCAAAAATTGAAAATTTGAAACTATTTTTCTGAATTTTTTATTGTTTTTTGCAACTCAGTTTTTGTTTTCTAAGCATTCTCATGCAATTTTGGGGACTTTGAGGCCATAAAGTGACCTAAAAACAATACTACCGCTACCCCGCGGGGCTCGTGAGTTAAAATTTTTATTTATTTCGAAATTGTCAGTAGGCAGAAATATTCAAAAATATAATCCCCACCAACAATTCACTGAGTTTTTTGAGTAAAAACCAATTATTTACCTTTCGATATAAGTTCTGAGAGTCTCCTTTCATTTGCCGTATGAATATCTTCATCAGATGATATAAGAATAAATTTATTGTTTTTCCATTCTTCCTTTATTTGAGAAAGTCCTTTGAACAGGGGTCAGCATCTGATAAAATCGGTTCGACAACTCAAGGAAAATTACAAATAAAATCAAATTGAATTAAGCTCAAAACATGAAAGTCCCGCTTGAAACATATCCTCAACCAAACGGAACTCCATCTCAAAAACGTTTACTGTCTCTATAGCGCGTGTTCGAATCCCACTGATGTTGTCTAAGTGATTGTCTTAGTGATTGCTTGAATGATTACACACCGATCAAATTTAGCGGACCCAATATCAAGCACCTTAGCCTATAATCATACTCAAGACAATCAATAAGACACCATGAGTGGGATTCGAACACGCGCTATAGAGATAGTAAACGTTTTTAAGATTGAGTTCCGTTGAGAAAGGGATATGAGACGTCGTCCCAGGGACGTGCAATTTCTTTAAAAGTCCAATTTGCTCACGGAAAGTCAAAACACGTTTTTGCGGCTATTTTAACTGTCGGGCGCGTTTATTCAAAAACGGTACTTTCAATTTCTCAGAATCAAGAAATACTTTGAAAATTTATACTCGATGATTGTCAAATTTATAAGAGAAGTTTCATTTTGGCCTTTTTCACCAAAACAAGGTAGATGGTTAAAAAGTCAAATCGGATCGGATCAATTTCACCGATTAATCCAAAATTATTCAATTAAGCAAACCCCTGCCTTTGATAATCAATTTAAGTTCTTCGTCAGAAATTATATTTATCATTTCTGTAGCAGCCTCAATAATTTCATGTTTTAAATAGTGAAAATCAGAAAAAAGTTTCCGAGTAATTTCGATATATTTAAATATTATTATATATATAAATATTTATCAAAAAAAAAATTTAATTTATAAGGAGGCCTTTCAAGGGGCGTCGAGACCAGAACTGATTTGCGCTCCTGTACTGTTAATTATCATTAAATTCGGATCGGTGTTTTTTGTGGTTTGATTGATTTTTTGTTGTTTTAATAGCATCAACTTCTAACTGCAAATCAATAGTCAATCGAGCCTAATCAACAAATTATTGTTCTATGAATGAAACAGTACAAAAAACAGTCTCTATAACAGAACAACAATTTATTAATAATAAATACTAAAATAGTTCACATTAGCATTGATTGTAACAACTTGATGCAATAGCTAAGGGACTAAAACGATTGACTTTCAAGCGAAAGGTCGTGAGTTCGCGTCCACTCATAGACTCTCATTTATATTCAAAACTATAAATGTATTCATAGTATGAAATTCAAACTGAAGCTTTTGCACGTTGAGAGCTAAAAATAAAGTCGGAAAAAATATTAAATAATAATGAAAAAAGTTGGCCGGGAACTTTTTGGGCCCCGTCCGTTTGTGACCGGTCACAAAAAAAAAGTAAACGTGACGTTTGTGACACTTCGGCGATGTGAATATTGCAAACAAATATAAACGGATCACAAATTACTTAAACGTAGTACGTTTGTGACCATTTTCAGCGATCTTTTTGATATCAAACGATGACGATTGTCCGAAATTCAGGTTCATTGATGCATTTGTATAATTTAACTTAATAGAACAATTCTGCTTTTTTTGATCGTCAGGTAAACCCGTTTTTTGGAGATTTTATTATAGATAAATAATAGTCTTGAAATTGGGTGAGTTTTCTTTTGACACAACACTGGTCCGGAGACTGATGCATTCGTGATAGCGGTAGTGTTAGCCTCGCGAGTGTTAGGAGGTTCTGGTACAAACGCCTTCCTTGAATATTGAAGTTGAATTAAGGCTTGAGGTGTGAAATAAATTTTATGGATAAACTATTTTGAGGACAGGTAAAAAAAGTCTAACTCAGTATATTAAGACTCGTTCTGAAATCTGAAAACGTATATAATGTAATTGGTATGAAGAGAAATAACGTTAAAATTTTTATCGTTATTTCTTCTTGTGTTTTTAGTTTATCCAGCTCACTCATGCGCTGTTAATTTAAGATTTTATCAGCCGAAATAGTCGAATCGTAGCTCACGGTGATGTTTTTTGAAAATTTAAATTTTGGATTTTAGGCATTTGCAGCTGCTTGGTTTTTGGCAGGTTAAATTTTTGAATTTTCGCATTTGAAGAATTTTGAGTTCATTCTTCTTTTCCCGGGGCATTTAATTTTATTTTTGGGAAATCGGCCCCCTTTTATGATAATCGAAACTAATTTTGCACCTAAGCTAACTACCAAATTTTTACCGAGAATTAACTCGAGGCGAAGGTTACCCAGAACTACCGATACAAAGACATCTCCCCCTGATGATAGGCAAAATTTTCTATTTGAATAAATATATCATTTGGTGATGTCTGCGCATTCCCAAAAATGATTATATTGTATATATATTTAAGATTGTTAATACAATTTATGTTTAAGAATTCTCCGTAAAGGGGGTTGCGCGGCTGAAACCAAAAGCTGGTGATGAAATTTAAATTTGAAGAATTCCTTTAACTTTCTCTGGCGGCTACTTTCAGTCACAGAGTCCGTTGTCAGACCGGTCAAAGTAATGAACAACGAATGTTAATTACGGCCATTAGGGACGCTTAGCTTTCGCGATGTCCGGTTAATTTAAGACCTACTATTTTGTATTTGTATTCAAAATGGAAACTTCTTTTAATAATGACATTTAAATGAAGTTCGGGAACTATTCCAGTTCCGTTACTATACGATATTCTAGTGGCAAAAATGGCATAGGATGTCATTGTCAAAAGTCGGGAGACGATTATTTCTACTCCAATTAACCTGTTTTAAATGAAAAATGGAACATTAGGTACCCGATGCAAACACAAAATACCAGTCAGATGGTAGTTGGACAGGGAAAAATCATTAATCTAAATTAGTATCCAGCATTGAAAGAATTACAGCCTAATAAAGAAAATTGGATTGTGCAACTTGTGTTACGGGGTGACGGTCCCTTCAACCAGCCTGTTTCGTGCCGCGGTTCGCCGCGGCTCCGAAAGTGCTGTTAATGTGACGCAAACTTCCAGGCCTCCGTTTAATCAGCAGAAAAGCTTTTTACGTCATTAATTATACATTATTATACTCAGTAAAAAAGCAAAAATTAAAAAAAATGTGATCAAGTTGAGACCGCAATTTGTCAAATTTGGGTAAAGTAATTCACAACTTTTTTGAATTTTTTATTTATTAATTCATTTTAATTAACTTAATTATTTTATTCTTAGACATTCGTGCAAACTCACACTGAGTCGAGACACTTCGAGCCCAGGGTTACTTTTTGCGGCATTTTCGGCTTTTTGCGGCATTTGCCTCATTTGAGCCCTTTACTTATTTTTGCGAGGCGTTTTGCGCCTACCCGATTTCAAAAGTAAGATAATCATTCTAATTTTGGACAGAAACTTACATTACTTGGATTTAAATTACATTTCTTTAAATGATCCATAAGTTTGAGTCAATAACTTATGGTTTGCAATAAGCCACAAAAACGTGGAAATGACTGCGAAACCATTTTTGAATGATGAAAACACTATGTTTAACAATGTGAACCTCACTTTGCTATTCATAGTATTAACAGTGTGAAGATTAAAATTATAAAAAATTGAACATCAAAAATAAAACTACAGTGGGTACACTACTACAACGCTTATTGTTGCTTTTGACAAATTAATAAAAACAAGGATCAAAACATTTATGATTAGAAATCAACAAAAAAAATTGCAGAGTCTGATCAATGCCGAAAATGATTCACAAACGTTAATTATTTCAACTTTTGGAGCTTTCAGATTCCTGAGGAAATTCATCTGAAAGTCCCGAACGTCAAAATCAGAATGTTCTCGAATTTTTATAACGTGTTTTGTGTTGTGGAACTTAGTTTGGCCAGCTAAAAACATTATTTTTCTTAGAGAAAGTAAAATTTTAGATATTTTTGTGGTATAATGAGGTCTTAAATATTGTCCTAAACAAGCTGTCAAATCAGCGTTCTCAAATAAGAAAATGAAGGAATTATCGTAAAAATTGGTTAACTCTCCAAGGCATATATAGCCTTTTGAAAGGCTGAAGTCACTTTAAATCAGCCAAAAATGATGGAAAAAATGATCGCAGAAACTTTTCCTTATAATACATTTTAAAATGAAATCAATTTATGACGAGTTTATTAAAAGGCGATTTTTCGCTTAAGTTTTACTTCCGAAAAAATACTTTTTGATCCAAATTTGGTATTTAAATTTCAAATAATCCAGTTTTTAGGAAAATGTTTTGAATACAATTTGCAAGAAAAATAAGCCTTTTTGACAAATCTGGAACAATAATATTTTTCGAGAGTGAAATTTCAAAATATCTTATTTCGATATTAGTACGGATAAAATGATATGTTTTGAAAAAGTATATAATTTGTGAAAATCATGCCAGAGTGGTACTCTCATACCATATATGCCTTGATATTGTAATGATAATCAAATTAGTTCATTAAATCGAGAAAACTAACAATTTGTTTCTAAAAAACGTGATTTTTACATGAATATTTTCAACTTATTTA
>SCLH01000153.1:349990-379461 GCA_004367855.1 Oikopleura vanhoeffeni
TTCATTTTATTTTTTACAAGATATTTGTGCCCAGTTTGAGCTATCAAAGAATGTTATCGGATGAGTTGTTTTTAAAAGCCGAATTAAATAAAAAAATTGGCTTTAAAACTAGTAAAAAATGACCAGGAGCCCCCGTAATTAATATATTTATGTGCAAAGAATATCAATAAATGAGGCTAAAATAGGGTACGCACGGAAAAAATTGACTCGTCGTATTTTTTCTTGGTTTTGCTGGATTATTTTGTAAATAAATCAGCAAAATTAAAAGACGGAAAAAACTTGATCTAAGATTTATCGTGTTATGGTCATTCGCTTAGCCATATTCGGACTTTTTACTGTCCTATGTATGAGTCATCACTAGGATTTTTGATTTGAAATTCAGATTCTTGTAAAACTATGTTATTGATCATTACTTGTGAAATTATATCTATACATTATATCTATATATTATGTATATCTATATATTATATATCTATATAATATAATATAGACTANTGGGGCCAACTCACCTATGGGGGCCAACTCAACCATGGGGCCATCTCAACCGTGGGGCCATCTCAGTTTTGGGGCCATCTCAACATTGGGGCCAACTCAGTTTTGGGGCCAACTGAGGCCCACTCCTATATATTATGTATATCTATATATTATATATCTATATAATATAATATAGACTATATTCAGCTCAACGGGACGAAGATTTTCCGCTGAAAATTTTAAGTCTTCTGATTGGCCAAATTATTTAAATTAACTGGCCATAGGAAATTTACCAAAAATTGTTTCACTTGTCGAACTGAATCATTATACATGTACCGTATAATTAATTCGACCAAATAGGTGTCAATTGGTGATATATTTTTGGTGATATGTCGATTTCAGGTCTTTTCATAGTATAGGAAGCCGCAAATAACACTGTTCATGCAAGACATTCTTTTGCCGTGCCTTAAAAATACTCAGAAAAATCGAAAAAAATCAAAAATTTGGAATTTTTTTTTGTTCTTATTTGGGTTGTTTTGTGCTTTTAAAACATAAACGATTGATTTGATGCATTTTTATGACATAATAACTGCAGAAAATTTAGAGACCGGGATACCCTTAATACAGAACTCGGACCGAACAAGAAAACTTCTGAAATGTATGATAAATTTTTAATTTTCCGATGTATTTTGAAAGATCATACCAGAACCGTTCTAGTAGCATATTATCAGTCAAACCGTCCCTATCGTTACTACCGTTACTATCGAAAGATAATAAATAATTTATTTACATTATGTATATGATAAACTTACTGGAAGAATCTGTTCATTTATGTTCTCTTAACTTCCAATACAATCGTCAGGAATCCTTTCTTTACCGAAATAAAAGACTTCGTTTTTTGAAATCCGTACAAGAATACGGCTCATTGGCCCAAAGGTTATTTGTTAGATTACTCACGTGGATTCACCGTCGTCAATGAGATAACTACGATGAGAAACAATTTATTTTAAACGATTGATGACTCATAATGATCAATGAGAAATGGAAAAGGTATCCGTGGGAACAAGAACGTAGCCCATTTTCAGAAATTTTGCATCGAGATAAACGATCAAGCTTTATTTTTAGGCTAAAAACCGGCCAAAACTTTAAAAAAAAGTTAAATTGTTTTCAAACACTTGTTTTCCGGTAAACCGGTTCGGAAAATAATGAAAAAATAGATAGGGTAAAAAACTGAAAAATGAAAGTTTCGAATCGAAACTTTCGATACAGGAAAAAATTAAACGTCAGTTAAAACCTGAATTTCGACCCCAAGTGGTCAAAAATAGTGAGAAATAGCTATATTCACTATTAAATCAATCGGTCCATAAATAAAGTAGGCAAAGTTAATAATAATTCATCAGCTTCCAGATATGAGTTTTTATGGAATCAGTATCTGACGGGGGCTATTTCTCGAGACTCAAAAGTAATAGAAAGCTAATTTTGAAAGGTCAATTGAAATTGGTTCTTACAACGTTTCGACATTTAATATTTAGTCAATTTTATGAATATTGAAACAAAGACGTTTTCGACGCAGTGATACAAAGTAAAAAAATGATTTTTCAACGTTTCCACATTTAAAAATGAACGGGGATGTCTGGGCCCGGCGTTGCACGTTTGACCAGTGAGAGCGTCAGAAATAACGACGTTGCCCAATGAGAGTTTCGAAAATAAGGATAAAACCTCCATCTTATATAGAATGTCACGTTTTAACCAGCATAATCTTTGTGTGTGTTTCTAAGTAGTAGGGCCGGGATATTAACAAAAGTGTGTATAGGGGATATGCGCGCGATTTCATGCTACCCAAGAATTTTATACATGTTATGTATGTTAGTTAAAACCGGACATCCCGTAGAAAGTTAATTTTCTGAATAATAAACCAAGGACGTTTCTGACGCAGAAACAAAAAACATTTTCTGGATTTACAGCCAATCAGTGAAATTTTATATTCCGAAATTGACGTTTATACTATTTTCACTAAATTTTTTTGTATCAAAGCGTCAGAAAGGTCGGTTTCGTCACATTTGCGCTTACTTCAGGCTATTCAAATACTAGATATATTTTCCTTCGATTTTGTATATTTCCTCAGAAATGTCTCACCTTCATCTTTTTTGCCGTACGATGCCTTGCAAAGGTCAAAATACACTAACACCACCCCTTAATTTGAAAACCCCTTAAATTTCACTTTTACTTGTTAACGCCCTAAAAATCTTTATTTAAGCATCTCAATGAGATGAAAAATTTGCTTAAAAAAGGCTCATACAGTAATAAAGTCTTTTTGAGAGCCACAAAATATCGACAACCACTCCCTACGCATCAGAAATGGAAATTTACTTTTGTTGGTCGTATAATCAGTTCGGCGTAGGATACCTACAGGAAATTTATATGTAATAAACATATCCCTTCAGGAAGAAAGTTGTTATTTTTTAGCTTGATCTAGTACATTCGTACGTAATGTACTAGACCAAATTTGAAAATAACAACCTTCTTCCTAAAGGGATATAAATATGCCGAACAACTGTTTTAGAAGAAGATATTTTAAAATGTTCAAAACCTTGCCAAAACCCGCAGGGTATCAATTTGAGAGTGTCAAATCCTGATATTATTTCAAATATTAACAATCTTCTAATTATAAGGTCAATTTTAGCCTTCTAAGGGTGAATGTAGCATAAAAATAATTAATCGATCGTCTCTTGAGTAAAGAGTTAATTTAAGGTTATCTCTGATTCCCTAATTAAAATAAGCCCTCAATTTCAAAATCTGTAAGAAAATCTGACGTAAGCACGCGGGGATAGTTGCAGTTTTTATTATTGTACAGTACAATTTGTACTTGGAGTTTAAAGTACTTTTTTGTCGGTCTGAACTAATTTTTTATGATTTTCATTATTATTCATTTATAATTATTCGATTATTAATATTATTTTTAAACCCGAAATTTTATTTTTATGTCCGAAATTGCAACATTTTAAAAAAAATTCTAGACTTACGCCGAACTTGACATTATGTGTTTTCTGTGTTAAAAACTTTATATGTTAAAATATGCTTGAGAATGATATTGAATTGACGAAAACGTTAGCAATAAACCAAAAATGAAATATTATAATTATTCATTCATATTTTTTAAACTTAAATTTGGAGCGTGTTTCAAGTTCGGCTAAAAAGATCTCGAGACCGCTAACTGAATCAGTTAGCTCCTGCAAAACTAAATTTATAACGCAAGTTAAACTTATGATGCAATATCAAGTTTCTGAATGAAATAATTTTTGAGCGTTTCAAGACTTCAAAGATTTCAAAGTGTAGAGTTGGATAAATTTTTTGTGGGCAGAGAAAATTTTAATTATTATCTTTTATTCAAAAATATAATTTATTCGACCTTCCAGTTAAAGGTTAACTGCTTTTTCAGTTTGAGAAATATTCGAGACTCAGAAATCGATGTTTCTAAATCCGAATTACTAAAATGATGGAAAAACATAAAAATAATTTTTACATCATTTCAGATGAATATAATCACTTAATTGATTGGGATTCAAACACGTCGATTTCTGAGTAGAAAAATCATATAAGATTTTGAGCTTTACTGTAAAGCCTTTACAAATTATTTTTGTACTTAAAATTAGCTCAGCACATCCGCACTTATCAAAAGTTTCATAATTGAATTTCCAATTTTTTTGTTAGTATTATGGGGTAGTCGTCGCTAAACGTGGTTCAAAAACAAAATTTACTAATTGTATTCGAATATTTTTTATTAAAGCATTGAAAACAGATAGCTGAGGTTTTCAGGCGCATTCGAAAAAACTCACGCTCAGGGATCGGATTTTTCCGGGTCGAAAACTTCGACCCGGAACGCAGGTTGGGTCGGTGCCGACCCGACCTGGAAAAGTCGCCGACCTTCCGACCCGCAAACATTTATCTGAAAAAACATATTTTTTTACGTAGTTTAGACTATAAATCGGTCATTTTGTATTTATTAATTTGTAAATAATTCTTAAATACAGCAGGGTCCGGCGGGTAGGTGAAAGTTTTTTCGCTCAAAACCTTCACCTATTAGCCGGATTTCACCTATTAGCCGGATTTCACCTATCCGCCGGACGGCTGGGAAGATACGCTCTGATTGGTCAATAAAAACAAGGTCTAGATTTTATAATTTAGTTAAAGGGTAGTCAGAGTGAGAATTAAGGCTGATTTTTTGCTCCATTTTTAATCATAAATGCAAAAGTGATGGTTTTGAAAACCTCAGAAACTACTTGGGGAGCGTGCTTTCCGTACCCAAATTGGCCAATCGACTTTTTTTGCCCTCCCTATACTTTGTTAAGGTACTATAATTGGTCTTGTTAAGGTACTATAATTGGTCTGCATTATTTTTTTCTATTTAGGTCAATTTGGGTACGGAAAGCACGGGCGTGCTTAGCGTACCCAAATTGGTCTGAATCGAAAATATGTTGTGAAAAACGCAACGTCATGGTTATGCGTCATTAGGGTGGTTGAGGAATTTCACCGACTGCACTGGAGCACAGTGATAGGCATAACTTATGCCGCATAAGTAGGGTCAGTACAGGGAGACTTATCTGCAAAACGAAACCCCTGAGTACGGATTTTTGTAGTTTTTGTGTCGCGATCGGTATGATCACAACAAAAAATCAATAATAAATGAACCTTTATAGCGCCTTTCACAGCCCGAAAGGTTGTTTTTGCATACTAAAATTGTGACCACTTGGAGGCTCCAATTTTTTTTCACGGTCGGAATCATTCTTTTTGAGAAAGTATAACCCCATTNCCTCACCTATCCGCCGGACCCTGCTGTATATAGATATCATCAGACAGCGGATTTTCCGGGTCGCAAGGTCGGATCTTTTGGCACCGACCTGACCTGGAATAGAAGTCGACTTTCTGACACGCAAATTTTACATTAAAAAGTGAAAATTTAAGAAACTTTCCATAAAAAGTGAAAATTCTTATAAAAAAAATTTAAATTATGTTCAATAATGAACATTTTGTCCAAAAATTGAAAAAATTTTAGAAACATTTAGAATGATGTTTCAAAATTGAAAATTCTGTTTATAAGTTGAAAATTCTGTTTGAAAATTGGAATTTTGTTTTAAAATTAAAATTTTGTTCAAAAAATAAAATTTAATTGGAAAAATAAAAAAATTTCAACCAAATAAATAAGGGGCCGATAAAGGGGGGATATTGTATTTTTAATTTAACTTTGTAGAATAATAAAAAGTTCAAGTAAAGATTTTATAATTGTTCTCCAAAATTTGAAAGTTTTGTTTTAAGATTTGAGATTTTGTCAAAATTGATCAATTTTTTAAGAAAATTTGAGAACTTTTCTATTTTTAAATAATTATATTTGAAAAAATTTTCAAATTCGAAAACTTTCTCAAATTTGCATAATTTCGCAAAGAATTAAATTTCAAATGTCAAATTTTTGTTCACAATTCCACAATTCATTTCAAAAATTTGATAATTTTATTTAAAAATTTTGACAATTAATTTCAAATTTGACAATTTTTTCTTAAAATTACAGAATCAGTAGAAAAAATTGACAATCAAAATTTATATTGTTGCGAAATTATGGAAATTCGAAGAAAGTTTTCAAATTTGAACAAAAACTTATAATTTGATTTTTAAAAAATATAGAAATTCTCAAATTTTAATTTAAATTTAACAAAATTGACCAATTTAAAAAATCTCAAATTTAAACAAAAGTTTTAATTTTTGGAGAGAAATTATCAAATTTTCTAATTATAAAATTTGTTAATTTTTATTCAAAAATATTTAAAATACATTTAATCCCCTTTTATCGGCCTTCGGCCGCTTTGGGAATCATTTTTTAACAAATTTAAATTTGAAAAATAAAATCCCCCTTTAGCGGCCTTTGGCCACTCCCCCTTGATATCGACCCAATTTTCGTTTAACTCGAACCCAGTCCCCTTTAAACTTTCCTTGAACAGAATTCTACCGACCTTCGACCCGATTTCCGACCCGGGTCGAACGCCGACCCGACCTGGAAAATTTCAGAAAAAAAATCGACCCGACCCGACCTGGTCAAATTTTGAACAAATCCAATCCCTGCGTGACTCACGCTGTACTTTTCAAATTTGTATTGAATGGCGTTTGGTCGAGTACGTAATTCTTCACATTTTGGTTCTACATGTACTTTACATGTACTTTATTTTAACCTATTGTGAAACTTTTTAAACGATTGAAAATATTTTCAAACTGAAGTCATTTCGAACGTCCACGCGTTTTTTCATTTTTTAACAAAATTTTTCTTCCCTTATATCGCCGAAAGAGCCAATACCGACGAATACAAAAGCACGTTTTCTAAATAAAACAGACATATAAAAATTTCGGCGATATTTGCACACTGTGCCCAGCACAGGAAGTATTTAAGCTAAAAATCGTGATATTGCGTAGGTTTTTTCGGCGATTTCAACTGATTAGGCGATATCCCTTTATCACTTTTTGGTTAGAATGCGTAGGCTACGCAGCGTAGCCACTATTCATTTTAACGTGTGATTTTAACATTGTGGCTACGCATTCTAATCAAAGTGTAATAAAAGGATATAACTTATATCATATATAAGAGAACATTTCAACTCACAGATTTTAACTTGAAGATTGTATCCCATGTTCATTCTTCGGATTCCTACCTTATTTTTAGACCCACGTTATTTTATTCAGTTGAAGTTTTTCAAATCATTTGAGAACATGATGTTCTTCAAAATGTTCAAAGAAAAACGTACATCTGTGCTTGGGCTAATTTGTAGGCTTGGCGTTGCGGGAGTTAATCTTCTGTTTATTGTAAATATTCAAGAAAATATAGATATTCTAGTCAATGCAGCCAAAATCACTCTCTTTCCAATTTGTGCTTGATTTCAACTTGCGAAAATCTTTTAAAAATTGTGAAGTTTATGAGCCCTGCAATTTAGAAAAAGAATTTTTTTCAGTTCTGAAAACTGCTCAGCCGCCTGAGTTATGATTGTATACAGATTGATGTTTTGTAGGGTACACTTTACCAAATAAATTTTCTATATAAAGTTGGATTATTTAATATAATTATTCTTAGATGAGACAACGTTTCCCATATTCATATTACAACGTATCATTATAAATTATACATTTTTAACTCGAGACTCGATTTCCGCAGTAGTGACCATCCCATTAAATCGCATTGTTACGACGCTAAACTTAATACAGACCAGTTATAAGTTATCGATAAACTGTTAAATGAAATGACGTTTGTGCGTTTTTATGAAATTTTTACCGTATTACAGTATTATTTTTTGCAAAAATTTTAATCATCAAAAAAAACTTATCGGATCAGAAAAATTCTAGGACTTTTTTCCGATGACACTATAGTCCCAAAATATCACGTGACCGTATATTTAGGAATAAGGTTGTTAGAGTACTGTTTTTTTCCAAATTCTTAAATAATTTTTGAAAAAGTGAAGTGGTCTCTTAGAGTTTTAAGATTTTTTTCCAATTACACCAAGTCCAAAACATCACGTGACTTCAAATTAGAGAATAAGGTTTTGGTTAAAGTTACCACAATAGTGATAAATTACGCCGAAACATTTGTTTTGGGCAATAACACCTTTTTAGAGTTTTGACACAATATATTTTCCAATAAGTCACGTGATCTTTATTTCAGAATTAGAATATTATGAATTTTACTTATTTTTGGATTATTTCGTCACTGATTTTATTCGGAACTTCTTGTAATGAGAAAAAAGTCTTAAAACGTTTGAAGTTGACCCTGGGATTTTTTTGACGTAATTTGAGTACTTTTTTCAAATATGTCATTGTACCATTTTTTTCAAAAGTACTAAAATCACGTGGAGGACCCTCAAGATCATGAACGAATTTCTAAGACTTAATGCATTACAGTATGGCCTCCGCTTTAATAAAGATCTCAGAGAGTCAACTTCGAAATTGATACCATAAGAATGCGATAGCTAAAAAGTCAGAGAGAAGTTGAGAAAATGATAATTCCGATTGGGTTTNAAAATCGCAAAAAATCGGTAGTTTTCTGCGATTTCTAAAAAAACTAAAGTGATTTTTGAAAAAAAACGCTTCTAGTGGACCTTAGTTTATACCACCAGGTGGCGTCGAGTGTCAAAAATAATAATGCCAAAGTTTTCCCCTCCAAAAGTCACTCTAGTAAGTATATTTGTAGATCATTATCTTGTTCCAGTACTGTTTTAACTGCATTAAACCAAAAAATTGCATCCAAATAATGCATTTGTGGTCTGATGAGAAATTTCTAGAACTCACCAAAATTCTTGAAATTAAAAATAAGGCGAACTATCGGGGGTGTGTTTCGATAGTCCGCCGGCCAAAATGACACTTCCTCAAAATATTTTTGGTCTCTGTGTTCTGAAAAAACAAAGAAATAAACTCAACTCCCGTAGTGTCTATCTGGACTTTCGTTCCCAGATGGCCTTTAATCGCAATTTAGGACCCTAAATCATGTATGAATGACAATTTAAAAAGTGATTATTTAAATAATTGACGTTTGTGCCTTTTTTTCGAAAATTTTTACTGTATTACAGTACTTATTTTTGCAAAAAAAATTTGATCATCAAAAAAAGACTATGAGCGGGATCAGAAAAAATTCTGAGACTTCTTTCTCATGACACCATAGTCCCAAAATTATCACGTGACCGTATATTCAAGGAATAAGGTTGGTAAACGTAGTACTGTATTTTTTCAAAAATTACTAAAATCAATTTTTGAAAAAAGTGAAGTGGTTCTTTAGAAGTTTTAAAGATTTTTTTTCCATTACACCAAAGTCCAAAACTATCACGTGACGTTCAAATTAGGAAATAAGGTTTTGGTTAAAGTACACAAATAGTGATTAAATTACGCCGAAAATTTTTTTGGGCCAATAAACACCTAATTTTAGAGTTTTGAACACAATAATATTATCCAAAAAGGTCACGTGATCTTTTATTTCAAGAAATAAGAATTAATATATGACATCTTCCAGACCTTATTTTTGGATTATTTTGTCACGTGATTTTATTCGGACATTGGTGTAATGAGAAAAAAGTCTTAAAAACGTTTGAAGTTGACCCTGGAATTTTTTTGACGTAATTTGAGTACTTTTTCAAACTACTGTACTATGCCTTTTTTCAAAAGTACTAAAATCACGTGGAGGACCCCTTCAAAGAATCATAACGAATTTCTAAGACTTTTAATGCATTACAGTATGGCCTCCGCTTTGAATAGAGCATTTCTAGAAGTCAAAACTTCCGAAATACTGATAACATAAGAATGCGTAAGCAAAAAAAAGTAGAGAGTAAGTCTTTCTTATCACGAGAAATAAATATTCCAAAAGAATTTAAGAGTCATTTTACTAGAGAATTTTGTTAGAAACATTCAATTTTTTTTGCAACTTTAATACCCAAATTGGTGGCGGTATAATATTTCTAATTTAAAAATATCAAATTAACCCTGAATTCGGGTTACTTATGCCCTTGTTTGCGAGAATCAGCGAAAATGAGAGAGTTTTTAATTTTCTTATTCACATTTGATGACTTCATATAAACTTTTTCCATAAATTGTTTTAAGGGGATGGCATAAACCCGGCATCCTGGAGTCAATATAACTCACGAAAATAGTATGTACTAGTAAGTATATTTTTTCATGCTTATTATAGTAAGCTGAACCAATTTAAATATGTTTTAGCTTCATTAAATCATTTTTATCAATTTCAGGAAAGATTTGAATTAGGGGTTTCATCTTTTAAATCGTAAAAATTTGAAAAAAACCGAAGCATTATGAAAATTTTCCGCATTGTTTGTCCAAATTTTTTTTTGTTTACATAATTGAAGTCTGTGAGTAAAAACCAAAAAAATTGCCACTTTAGCTTTTTCCATGGATTCCTACATATGTTCTGACCGCTGTTTGAAAAATCATAAAATTTTATTTTTATCGACTTTTTAAGAAAAATTATCAAAATTTCCCCGAATCAAGTCCAAAATTTTTTAATCGTGGTTTTTTGAACTCTTCATAAATAATCATGCAGAATCACATATTAAATGTTTTGGTATCTATTAAATAGCCATATGTCAACTAATCGGTAGGTCGCGCGATTATCATTTTGAAACTGTTTATGAAATTTTACACTTGACTGTACACTCGATAAGTATCATCGGCACTAATTCTTTAAAAATTATTTATTTGGTTTTGAGACATAAATATTATAATATATATATATTTTTAAAATATTATAATATATATATATTTTTCGACCAAAAGGTCATTTATTTTGACGTTTCGGCTAAGCAGCCATATTCTGTGTGATGACCAGGAAGAGGTAAAACGAAAGCTAGATGCGAAAAGCAATTTAGCGAAAAACCGATTTTGTGAAACATGTGTTTTGTATAAAAAATGGTGCGTAATCGAGCCTCAGATAAATTGCCCCATAAAAAATTTGTTTAACAAAAACTTTCGTGAAACTTACGAAGGTTTGTTAATAACACTTAATAAACCAAGTCTTACATGTACAAGTTCCACATCAATGCATGACATTTTTGTGCACCTGTATAATTCCAAATAATACTAAACCTTAACATTTA
Source organism: Oikopleura vanhoeffeni (assembly GCA_004367855.1). Classification (NCBI taxonomy): domain Eukaryota; kingdom Metazoa; phylum Chordata; class Appendicularia; order Copelata; family Oikopleuridae; genus Oikopleura; species Oikopleura vanhoeffeni. Next base: position 361,090 of record SCLH01000153.1, read on the forward strand.
TCGTAATCGGGCTTTAACTAGGGCAATTTATCTAAGGCTCGATTACGCACCATTTTTTATACAAAACACATAATTGTGCGCACCTGAGGCCCGATTCTCATACTGAAAAATGCGTTTAATTTTCGCTTATTAACACAATCTGCTCGAAACAAAAATAATTATCTCGATAATTTATTCAAAACTCTTTCACTTTATGATTATGGAATAACCGAAACGTCAAATAAACACATTTTTTAAAATGAAAATATAACAAATGTTTCACAAAATCTGTTTTTCGCTAAATTGCTTCTCGCATCTAGCTTTCGTTTTCCCTTTCCTGTTCACCACACAGAATATGGCTGCTTAGCCGAAACGTCAAAATAATTGATCTTTTGGCCGAAAGATATATATTTAAAAATTTTATGGTTGTGAAAAATCCCCAATAAAATTGTGGATTTAAGGTCAATTTTCATCTCAAATAAATGTTTTTCTCTACTTTTTGCCAATATATCATAAACTACATAAAAAATTAGGTTTTTCAGAAAAATTTTTGCGGGTCGGAAGGTCGCGACCCGGAAAAATCCGATCCCTGGGCTGAACTACCAAATTCGATTTTTTAACTTTAATTTATGAACACAAATTTTGAAGTGTGAACATTTCGTTTTTTTACTTTTTAGAAAATTTTTATTTTAGCTTAGAAATTGTAAAAATCAATTTAATTCGGTTGGTTCATCCAGTTGTCGCCAAAACTAATTAATGAAATTTTACTCAAATTGCGACACGTTTGAGGGTAAAAAAGCTTTGTGAAAGCTGGAACTCAGTGCTAGTTAACTCGGATCTAAGTCATAATCTAAGTCATAATTGATTTCATTCACTGGATTTATCAGTAAAATAAATGTTAGTTTTATTTAATAATTTGGCTAGTTTTGAATTGCCTTATTAAAAAAAATACCTGCATGGCGATTTACTTCGTTTTGGGCTCTTTGGCCTTATTTTGAATGACCCATTACATCCATTTCCTTTGGTTTGCTTCAACATTTTACTCTCGACCATATTTTTGATTGTTCGATAAATAGTCTTTTTACGTCGTTTACAGTCAACATTATTCACATTTTCAAAATTTGCCGTAGATGAGGATCAATTTGCAATAATTAAAAAAATGATCTACCATTGAATTTGCTTAGGCGTTCAATTTCCAATATTTAAAACAACTAGCTGAAATAACATATTTTTTGGTTTGTCACATGACGGCGCTAGAGCGAAATGGTTTTTCGTTGGTGTTAGTACTTTAACCAAATTTTTAAAACAAAAATCTATAAGACGAAATAAAACCTAGGGCTTAAAAATTAGTGAACAACAATTTTATGTTTTGTTGTTGAAAAATTGATTTCATTTCATCTCGGTTATTTTTTTTTGAATGAAGCTGAAGCTTTTCTGAAAATTAAAATAGTTAAATTTCAACTGAACTTTAGTGAAAATTGTATTTTTTTCAATTTTAAAATGCGGCTTACATAAACTAGGCACGAAAAAATTACAAATATTTAATTTTACAAAATAAAACTTTCAAAAGTTAATTTCAATCTCGTCAAAAATTAAGGATTTTTTAAATAACAAAAATTTTAACTTGAAATTAGACAGGAACTGAAAAACAAATTTGAAACTACCAATTTTGTTGTATCTTTATTTTTAGAGAGAAAACTATTAATTTGAAAAAAATAACGATTCCGGCAGAAAAACATATTTTTGATCATCCAGTGGTAAGAAAATATATTTTTGAAACACTTATTCTGAGCACTATCATTTTCAACATACAATCTTGCACCCTGTATAAAACTGCATTTTTTTGTTTTTTATAAGTGGTACCAATCTCACAAAATTTCACAATTTCCTTATTTTGAAGTTAATTCTTAGCAAAAAATTAGGTTATGGTATTTTCAAATTTAAATTCTCTGGTACCACGGTACAAAAATTAAGACAGATATTCACATTGTTCTAGACTTGTTATTATGAAAAAATTAAATTTTTAATTTTATTATAAAATTCTCATTCCTGAATATAAGACGTGATAGCTTTGGCAGAAACCCCTTTTCTTCGTTGTTCCAGATCAAGAGTATCGATGGCAGTTTGAATCATTTCACTATATTTTGCTTTAGGCTTCAGTGAGGTAGTGAGCCCGATTTTACTTGTCCCTGGTTTTGCAAAATCAGTCGATTTGAAACCCTCAGAACTCATGCGCAAGTATTTTGTTTATTTCTTCTCTAACATGAAATGATAATTACCTGCTGGGTGAATTTATGCTGACTTTAGAGAAAAACAACTCCTGTGATCTAGAATTTCAGAAATTTGAAACGTTTAATTTGACGTCAAAACTTTTGACTCAAAAGGTCTTAACTCGTAAACTTGATTTCTGCCATCCAGCTGCCATTTAATCGCATTTTACGACGCTTAATCATTAATGACAAGATCAGTTTTAAAGTTAACGATGAACTTTAAAACAAAATGAAATTTGTGCGTTTATTTGAAAATTTTTACTGTATTACAGACTGTAATTTACAGTACTTAATTTGTGCAAAAATTTTTGGAATCACCGAATAACACCTTTCATCGTGATCAAAAAAAATTCTAGGACTTTTTTACATTACACCATTGACCTTCAAATTAAGAAATGAGGTTTTGGTTCAAGTACACAAATAGTACTCAAATGACGCCGAAAAATTTTGAAGACTATGAAACACATTTTTCGGCATTTTTCAAAACCGTCACGTGATATTATTTTTCAAGAAATAAGGATTTATTTATGACATATTTCAAACCTTATTTTTAGATTATTTCGTCACGTGATTTTATTCAACTTTGATGTGATAAGAAAAAAATCTTAAAAATGTTTCATCAACAAATGTTTTTGACGTAATTTGAGTACTTTTTCAGATTACCGTCTATGGTGTATCGTATATCAAATTATCATTTATCTGAGAGACTTGTAAGTACCCTCAAAAGAATCGGAAGGGTCGAATTTTTCATGAAAATATTAGCAAGTATGAGTCAATTATGTAAAAAAAAGGGCGCCAGAGATCAAAAATACCCCTGTAAAATCTGACCATTTTTGCTCTCTAGTGACCTTTAAGGTACATAATTGACCAAGTTGCTAATATTTTCATGAAAAGTCGACCTCCAATTATTTGGTGGTACTTTCAAGTTTATACGATGAACTTGAAATTGACCTTGAACGGAAAATAAAATATTCCAAAACAATTTAAGAGCCATTTTATAAAGAATTTTGGTAAAAAAACTATAATTATTTTTAAAACAAGCGATAGCAAATTATTCTCAAGTAATATATGAGGTAGTTTCAAATATAAATAAAGGGTTTTATTTCATTTTATTATTGCACTTTGTGTGGTAACTTGAGGTCATTTTCGGCAACTTTTAATTTTTTATCCCCATAAATGCGTTTAAAAAATTTTTTTGTTTTTGAATTGTAAGCAAATTGCTAAATTGTACTTAAAGATAATCATAAAAAATATGTTATAATGTAAACTCTTTGCCTTAATAGTGTTCGATATGGACCGATATCGATACATAATAGCAAAGTTTAAATTGATTACCATATTTTTTATTTATCTTAAGGTGACAATTTAGCCAATTTGCTATATCATATGGTTCGATTTTTAGAATGGCAGCTAGATGGCAGAAATCAAGTCTGGGTAAAGACTCACTTCTTAAGTCTACGAGTTAAGGGGGTAGCAGCGATGTGGCAGATTGGTATATTTTTTCTGAGTGATATATAAAAAAAAAATTGTGAAAATTTTGTGGGAAATTTTAGTAAATTGCGTGCCAAATGGCACAAACTGGTGTCACAAGCAAGTGTTGTAAATTTCATCAGTAGTTCAGGAACGATATTCGCTTGACCTTCCCATCGGTTGAAATACGTAAACCAAATAGATACCAGAAAATTTCACAATTAATTTGACCTGATTTTTTATAGATATTTTAAAAAACTACTAATAATAATTTTTGGACTTATTTGCGGAAAATTTTCATAACATTTCTTTAAAAGTCGACAAAAAATGACAAATAAACATTTTATGATTTTTCAAACAGCGGTCAAAANATATGTAGACATGCCTGAAAAAACTAAAAGTGGCTCTTTAATTGTTTTTATTTACAGATTTCAAAAATTTTGGACGAAAAATGCGTAGAATTTTTTGAATTTTTTTGATAATTTTATAAATTCAAAAATAAAAGTTCGAACTCAAATCTTTCCTAAAATAGATAAAACATGATTTAAATGAGCTGATACACATTTGTTCTACCTGGTAGTTCAGCTAACGATAATAAGCACAAAAAATAAACCAACTAATTATTTTCGTAAGTTAAATTGACTCCAATCTGCCAGATCGTTGCAACCCCCTTAAAAGATTTGGCAGAAAACATAAGGAAATGATATCATGAACTAGTTTATCAAATTTTATGGCCCATTGTATTGAGCCTCATACGTGGCGTGCTCACCAATAACTCGTAAAGTCACTTCAAGCCTACTACTAGGAGTTTGCAAAGTCCATTTTTTCTTTACTATTTAAATTCAATTCTAGAAAAAGGGAACTAGCAGAAATCGAGAATAAAATTAAGATGCATAATTTGAGCAGAAAAAACACTACTTGTGACTTGTCAACTAATAATACATTCAACAGATGGTTTCAGAAAACAGTTCAGCTATCCGATAATATTTTTGATCAGTGTGGTTGAGAACAAATGTGTGCTAGCGCGTTTATAACAAGATTTTGGCATAAACAGTACAAATGATTACCTGATAACAATTATGAAACTAAACAAAGGTAGGAACGGCAAAGTGATTTATATAAATTACTTTATTTTAAAAGTTATTTGTTTGTAATTCTCTACAACTTTATAAATTTTTTTGTCAAGCGAAATTTATTTTGCCGGTCCTACCTTTAACTTAACCCATAAATTTCAAATTCAAATTTATTGATATTTATGTTTTTAAAGAACAACATTTGTGTATTTTTGAATTAAAACAATTATTGCAATCACAATTAAGCAAACGAGCTGTGACACCAAAGTATAAACATAAATTTCAGTAGTTATTCCAAGTCGATTATCAGATGGTCCAATTCCGTTGATATCCCGTTGAATCGAATTTTGTGTTTCATTCATCGCAGTTTTTTTTTGCTTGAAAATTGTTATATTTTTATAACTTGCTTGAGTATGAGCGAGTTGTGGGCATGAATCGAAATTAGAAAAAACGAGTCTGAATTGCATATCTTTAGCTCAGAAACTAGTGGAAAACATTCAAAAACCTTCTATGTTTGACTTAGCTTGATTCGAAAATTCCGATCCCTTCTTGTGGGAGCAAAAACTTGATTAATGCAGTGAATATGTAATAGCTATAACAACAAACGTAATTGTGTGAAAAACATGATTAACTCATCATATTTAACCAACCAATGAGCGCGTTCGATTATCTTTGGCTTATTTTGGCATTGGCCAGAATTTCTAATTCTAGAAAAATATTCTGAATTAATGAATAACAATTAATATACCCATTTAACACATTAATGTGAATCTTGGAATGTGCGGGTTGAAGAGTGTTAGGAGGACCAATCCTTGGAGGGCCACTCCTGGGAGGGCCACTCCTAACACTTCTCAACCCGCACACTGTTAGATTCACATACATGTGTTGAAGGGATATGGTTACACGTCTTCGTGTTAAAGTCAAGCAGGCGCTCATTTGTGAAAATTTTTCTTCCTTTTTTCCTAAGATCACTAATAATTTTAAAAAATATTACTACCTAATATTTATCGTCAACTGCATAACAATTTGTAGAACATTACTATATTAAAATATATGCAATTGATTTTACACCTTTTCAATATTTGTAAATTTCAATCTGACTAGCAACTTTAAATCATTTATTATTTTATAAGAAATAGACCTGGGAATCTTATACTTGAAATGATTTAGATTGGTTTTACTTACCATGACTTTAATTTCTTGGTATAACCCAAGTGGCAGTGTCAAAATCGCTAAAAACATTCCACATACATTGAAAAATATTCCAATTTTGCCATTTTCCGAGCCAGTATCAATTACTTCAGCTGGTTTGAATCTGAAAATAGATCACTTTAGGGGTGTCGACAGAAGCTATTCTGTATAACCTGATTTTTTCGATTCATTATTATCAATCTGCGATTTATAAACTGATAATTATAAATTTGAAAGAATCACTTATTAAGGAACACTAAAAAACAGTAGAATCTGATCGATGGTGTCTAAATTGAGATTAATTTTGCAAGTAACGGAGGAAACTGCCATTCAACTTAATTATTACATTATGAAGGATTTGAACGAACAAATATTAAAATCAGAAATTTCAAAAAAAAATAACAATAACCAAAACAAATTTCTTCATGGATTGAATTAAATAAATTTGAACGGTTGGATGCTCCCCAAACTATTTGGCAAATTCCAGAAGAATACAATTCTTTATTTGATGGTGGTCTGGACCGCTGTGATCGATTGTTTTTTACGAAACCGTATGTCGGTTGTAAAAATTATATATCTGAGAATGAACAAGAGCGCTGTATGAAAAATGAAGTGACCTTTAAGGGGATTGTGGGTGCTTCCAGCAATTTGCTGGGGAAAAATAAGGCCTTTTTAAAACTCAAATATCTTTTGTGAGAATTGAGTGAACGTTTATTTTTCCAATTGTATATTGTAGTCCGTAACCTTGAAAAGTTAAAAATTGATTCATTTTTAAAAAATATTATCACATCAACCTTTAAATGCATAAAACCTAATTGCTGGTATTTCTTTCCATNACAGTGAAAAAGGCTTTTGAATTTTTTGGTATGCTACATCAATAGTTTTGAGAAAAAGATAATTAATTAGAAGATCGAGGTATCCAGAGTTAATAATTCTGAAAATGAAAAACCCAACATTGATTTGTCTATGCTTTTTTACTCCGATCACACATTTTAAATACCGATCAAGAAATACCAAAGCGGTGCAGCGTGTCACACATTCCCTTTCACTACCGTATGCGATCAGAAAATTGGCGCCATTTTTAAATTTATAAATAATTTAACTAATATTTCCACAATGCGTATGTAACTAGGATAATATTAACTGAGAAAAATTATCCGAGCGTGAGGCGTGCCGTTATACTTCACGTCTCGGGTGCAGAAGCGATGTCCTTGCGCTGAGAAAGTCAGAAAAAACGGTGACATCAAACGCTCAAGAAAATTTTCCTCGTGATGTAAATGTAGTTACAAATGTTTGATCAAATGAACAGAAAAATTCTAGCGTAACTGTAACTTTTAACATATTATGCAATTGACAGTGAAATCTAATCTGCATAGTTGTTCTAAACTCAAACACAATAAAAGTAAATACAATATCATTCCTTTTTGTTTACTGTTACGAAAAAATTGTTTCCCTGGTCGCTAGTTTTATGAGGCCTCAGGGACATAATTAATGTTTCAAAATGTCCCGAGGTGATAAAAATGTGTACTGGCGACCAAATCTTCTTGAAATCTTTTCGGGATTTTCCCGTTTTTTTTTCTAAGGATTTTTTTACAATGAAGTCAAAATATGACTGAAACTTCAAAATATCACTTTGACGTGAGCCAGCTTTCTGCTCAGTGTTTCCGTAGTTTTTTTGGGGGCCTTCTTTCGGAATTATCGAAGCACATTTTTTTGGAAATTTCTTCACGTGACTTTTTAAAATTTATATTATGAGTTTGAGGTCGGAAATTGACAATTTTGATAGATTTTGAATATAACTTAAGGGGGAAGGTGTCGCTTTCTGGTACCTTTCAATCACGCATCAGAACAATTCTAGGGCAGTTGTAAAAAATCTGAGGATACTTGTTTGTAGATCCATCCTTCGTCTAACGATAACATATCTCAAAACCAACATTGTCACATCACACCACTAGGTGGTGAGTCCTTCTAGAACACTAGACGTTTATTTTTAAATTTATCTTCTTTCAGACCCCACATACAAAGCGTCTCAAAATTTACACAAAGCAGCGGATAAATGAGAACAATAATGTGATGAGATTTTTACAAATTTTGACTTATAAAATCTAGAATCTCACTTGAACGCTGATTTTTCCAGCTTTTCAACTTCAAACTATATCTTCTCTTAGACGAATGTTAAGAATAAAACTGACTAAGGTAGATAAATATAAAGCGGTCAATGACATCAGAAGGAATTTTTGATTAATATTCTAGAATTCTAGAAAATTGATTTTAAGTGAACCGGAAATGAAAATTCGGAAAAAAAGTTCGTCTGATAGGGACAAAAGTACTGCCAAATTAAAGCTGAAAATCACTGATCAAAAAATTCGCTCACAGCTTATCCAAATTATGAACCAATCATCGTCAAATTCGATAATTAGGTTTACCATTTTACCTTTCAAATAATTAAAATTTCTTAAATTTGATTAAGACATTTCCGATAATTTAATGTCATGCATCGTTTGAGGCGGGTCATATTCACCAAAAAAGAGAGAGATTCTGCTTTTATAGTAAGCTGAAAAATTAAAATATGTTTAGCTTCATTAAATCATTTTTATCAATTTCAGGAAAGATTGAATTAGGGTTCATCTTTAAAATCGTAAAAAATCTGAAAAAGACACCGAAAGGCATTATGAAAATTTTTCCGGCATTGTTTATACCATTTCAGATATGGTTTTTTTGTTTACATAATTGAAGTCTGTGAGCTAAATAACCTATAGAAGAAAAAGAATTGCCCACTGATTGCTATTTTCGCCAACTGGATTCTACATATGTTCCTGGAACGCTGTTTGATATAACATATAAAATTCTTCACTTTTACTTATAAAAGACGTGTTTCAAGCAAAAATTATCAAAATTTCCCAATCAAGAAATTTCTATTAATGTCGTCCGAGGGTTTGAAACTTTTATAAATAGATCATGCAGATTCATTTACAATAATGTATTGACTATCTATTAAAATAGCCATATGTCAGATCGAGCTGTGGTTCCGCACCGGATTGATCATTCTTGGAAACTGTTTTGAAATTTTTCCCACTTGAACTGTACACTCCGATAAGTATATCGGCACTAATTCTTTTAAAAATTATTTATTGGTTTTTGAGACATAAAATATTATAAATTATATTATTTTTAAAATATTTAATATATAATATTTCGAACCAAAAGGTCATCTTATTTTGACGTTTTCGGCTAAGCACCATATTCCTGGGTGGATGACCAGGAAGCAGGTAAAACGAAAGCTGATGCGAAAAAGCAATTAGCGAAAACCGATTTTGTGAAACATGTGTTTTGTAAAAAAATGGCGTATCGCTGCCTCAGATAAATGGCCCATAAAAAAATTGGCTTTAACAAAAACTTTCGTGAAACTTTACAAGGCTTGTTTAATACACTTTACAACCAAGTCTTACATTACATATAAGCCGGTAATCGTCCAGTATGCGGTCCAGATGCAGCGAGCAGATCGAACCTGCTCACCTGTATAATTCCAAATAACATAACAAACCTTATAACATTTATCGTAACGGCTTAAACTAGGCAATTAAATCTAAGGCTGATTACGCACCATTTATTATGAGAGAACACATAAATTGGTGCCGCACGCTGAGGCGCCGATTCTCATAGCTGAGAAAAAAGTGGGCCCGTTTTAAATTTTCGCTTATAACACAATCTGCTCGAAACAAAAATAATTCATCTCGATAATATTATCAAACTCTTTCCTTTATAGATTATGGAATAAACCGAAACGTCAAATAAACCACATTTTTTTAAAATGAAAATATAACAACTGTTTCACAAAATCTGTTTTTCGATAAATTGCTTCTCGCATGCTAGCTTTCGTTATTCCCTTATCCTGTTCACCACAAAGAATACGGCTGCTTTAGCCGAAACGTCAAACAATATTGATCTTTTTGCCGAAAAGAATATATATTTTAAATTTTATGGTTTGTGAAAAATCCCAATAAAATTGTGGAATTTAGGTCATTTGTCCATCTCAATAAATGTTTTCTGCTACTTTTTGCCAAATATCAATACTAATAAAAATTAGGTTTTTCAGAAAAATTTTTGCCGGTCGGAAGTCGCGACCCGGAAAACCAGCCGATCCCTGGCTGAACTACCAAATCGATTTTTTAACTTTAAATTTATACCACAAATTTGAAGTGTGAACATTCGTTTTTTTACTTCTTAGAAAATTTTTATTTTAGCTTAGACATTGGTAAAATCAATTTAATTCATTCGGATTCTGGTTCATCCAGTTTGTCGCCAGAAAACTAATTAGGAAATTTTAAACTCAAATTGCGACACGTTGAGGTAAAAAAGCTTTGTGAACAAGCTGGAACCAGGCAGTTAACTCGATCTAAGTCATAATCTAGTCATCATTGAATTTTCATTCACTGGATTTATCAAGTAAAATAATGTAATTTTATTTATATTTGGCTAGTTTTTGAATTGCCTTATTAAAAAAAAACTACCTGGCATCGGCGATTTTACTGTCGTTTTTGGGCTCTTTGGCCTTATTTTGAATGACCCATTACATCCATTTCCTTTAGGTTTGCTCAACATTTTAACTCTCCAGACCATATTTTGATTGTTCGATAAAATAGTACTATTTACGTCCGTTTACAGTTCAACATTATTCAACATTTTCAAATTTGCCGTAGAATGAGATCAATTTGCAATAATGGAACAAAATGATCTACCCATGAATTTGCTTAGGCGTTCCAATTTCCAATATTTAACAACAACTTAGCTGAAATAAATATTTTTGGTTTGTCACATGACGGCGCAGAGCGAAATGGTTTTTCGTTGGTGTTTAGACTTTAAAACGCAAAATTTTTAAAAACAAAATCTATAAGGACGAAATAAAACTAGGGCTTTAAAAATTATGAACAACAATTTATGTTTTGTTGTTGAAAAATGATTTCAATTTCATCTCGGGTTATTTTTTTTTGAATGAAAGCTGAACTTTTCTGAACAATTAAAATTAGTTAAATTCAACTGAACTTTAGTGAAGAATTGTATTCTTTTTTTCAAATTTTAAAGATGCGGCTTACATAAACTAGGCACGAAAAAATTACAAATATTAATTTTACCAAAATAAAACTTTCAAAAAGTTAATTTCAATCTATTCGTCACAAAAGTAAGGATTTTTAAATAACAAAAATTTTACTTGCAAATTGACAGGAACTGGAAAAACAAATTTGAAACTACCAATTCTCTGTTGTATCTTTATTTTTTAGAGAGAACAACTATTAATTTGAAAAAAAATAACGATTCCGGCAGAAAAAACATATTTTTTGATTCATGCCAGTGGTAAGAAAATATAGTTTTTGAAACACTTATCTGACACTACATTTCACATACAATCCTTGCACCCTGTTAAAACTGCACTTTTTTCTGTTTTTTAAGTGGTACAATCTTCACAAAATTTCACAATTTGCCTTATTTTTTGAAGTTAATTCTTAGCAAAACTTAGGTTTGGTATTTTCCAAATTAAATTCCTCTGGTAACCACGGTACAGAAAATTAAGACAGATATTCACATTGTTACCTAGACTTGTTATTCGATGAAAAATTAAATTTTTAATTTTATTATAAAATTCTCAAATTCACCTGAAATAAGGACGTGATCAGCTTTGGCAGAACCGACGCTTTTCTTCTGTTGTTAACCAGATCAAGAGGTATAGCGATGGCAGGTATTTGAATCATAGGTTCACTATATTTTGCTTTAGGCTTCAGTGAAGGTAGTGAGCCCCGATTTACTTGTCCCTGGTTTTGCAAATCAGTCGATTGAAAAACGCCTCAGAAGCCTCATGGCGCAGTATTTTGTTTATTCTTCTCTAACATGAAATGATAATACCGCTTGGGTTGTAATTATGCTGACCTTTTAGCAAGAAACAACAACCCCGTGATCTAGAATTGCCGGTCAGAAATCTTTGAAACGTTTAATTTGACTGTCAAAACTTTGACTCAAAAGGTCTTAACGTCGTAAACTTGATTTCTGCCATCCAGCTGCCATGTACGCCATTGTTACGAACGCTTCTCAAATAATGACAAGATCAGTTTAAAGTTTAAATCGATGACTTAGCAAAACCAAAATGAAATTTTGTGCGTTCTTACTGAAAAGTTTTAAACATATGTTATACAGACTGCGTAATTTACAGTACTTAATTTGTGCAAAAATTTTTGGAATCACCGAATAACACCTGCATCGTGATCAAAAAAAATTACATAGGACTTTTTTTCAGCATGTACACCACATTGACCTTGCAATTGAGAGAAATGAGGTTTGGTTCAGTACGAGCAAATAGAGTACTCCAATGCACGACCGAAAAACTTCGTGGAAGACTATGAAACACATTTCGGCATTTCTTCAAAACCGTTCCCGTGATAATTATCTTTTCAACGAAATAAGGATTTATTATGACATATTTCAAACCCTTATTTTTAGATTATTTCGTCACGTGATTTTATTCAACTTGATAGTGATAAAAAAAATCTTAAAATTTCATCAACAAATGTTTTGACGTAATTTGAGTACTTTTTCAGATACCCGTCTACTGGTTATCGTATCTCAAATTATCATCTTATCTGAGAGACTTGTAAGTACCGTAGTGATGGGCAAAAAGAGAGTGAAACGCAGGGGCAGACTATGTCGGGATAAGCCCTAGCCCTCAAAAAGATCGGAAGGGTCGAATTTTCAATGAAAATATTAGCCCAGTAGATTCAAATTATTTAAAACAAGGGCGCCAGACGATCAAAATACCCCTGTAAAATCTGACCCATTTTGCCTCTCTAGTGAACCTTCTAAGTACATAAGTGACCCAGTTGCTAATCATTTTCGATGAAAAAGTCGACCTCCAATTATTTGGTGGATACTTCAGTTTATACGCATGAACTTGAAATTGACCTTGAACGAGAATACAAATATTCCAAAACAATTTAAGGCCATTTTACTAAAGAATTTTGTAAAAAACACTTATAATTATTTTTAAACAGAGCCGATACGCAAATTTTCCTAAGTAAATATGAGGTAAGTTTCAAATTCAAATAAACGGTTCTTATTTCATCTTATTATTGCACCTTTTGTGTGTAACTTGAGGCATTTTGATTCGCTAACTTTAATTTTTTATCCCCCATTAATGCCGTATTCACAAAAATCCAGTTGTGATTTTGAAATTTGTATAGCAAAATTGGCTAAATTGTACTTAAAAGAATCATAAAAATATGTTATAATGAAACTCTTTGCCTTATAGGTTCGATATGGACCATATCGAACATAATAAGCAAAGTTTAATTATTACCATATTTTTTATATTACTTTAAGTAAATTTTAGCCAAATTTTGCTATATCATATGTTCGATTTTTAACATGGCAGCTGATTGGCAGAATCAATCTGGGTAAAATTCACTCTTAAGCTACACGAGTAAGGGGGTGACACGATAGTGGGCCAGATTGGTTATAATTTTTTTCTGAGTGATATAAAAAAAAAATTGGCTGAAAATTTTGTGTGGAATTTACATACATTGCGTGCCAATGGCACAACTGGGTGTCACAAGCATGTTGTATTTTCATCAGTAGTTCAGGAACGATATTCGCTCGACCTCCCATCGGTTGAATACGTTAAAACCAAATAGATACCAGAAAATTTCACAATTAATTTGACCTGATTTTTTAAGATATTTTAAAAACTACTAATAATCAATTTTTGGACATCTGCGGAAAATTTTCATAACATTTCTTTAAAAGTCGACAAAAAATGACAATACAACATTATGATTTTTCAAAAGCAGGTAAAAATATGTAGAATGCCTGAAAAAACTAAAAGTGGCTCTTTAATTGTTTTTATTTGACAGACTTCAAAATTTGGACGAAAAATGCGTAGAATTTTTTGAATTTTTTTGATAATTTATAAATTCAAAAATAAAAGCTTCGAACTCAAAATCTTCTAAAATAGATAAAACATGATTAAATGACGCTGATACACATTGTTCTACCTGGTAGTTAGCTTAACGATACATAAGCCAAAAAAAAAAACTATAGACTAAATTATTCTTCGTAAGTTAAATTACTCCATCTGCCAGATCGTTGCCAACCCCTTACAAGATTCTGGCAGAAACATAAGGAAATGATATCAAGGAAACTAGTTTATCAAATTTTATGGCCATTGTTGAGCCTCATCACGTGGCGTGCTCACCAATAACTCGTAAGTCACTTCAAGCCTACTACTAGGGAGTTGCAAAGGCCATTTTTTCTTACGATTTAAATTCATTCTAGAAAAAGGGAACTAGCAGAAAATCGAGAGAGAATTAGCATGCATTTGGCAAAAAACACTACTTGTGACTGTCACTAATAATACATTCACAGATGGTTATCAGAAAACAGTAGCTATCCGATAATATTTGTGATCAGTGTGGTTGAACGAACAAATGGTGCTAAGCGCCGTTTATGAAACAAGATTTTGGCATAACAGTTACAAAGATTACCTGATAAACAATTAGAAACTAAACAAAGGTAAGGAACGGCAAAGTGATTTATATAATTACTCTTATTTTAAAAGTATTTGTTTGTAAATTCTACAGGACCAACTTTCATTCTATACAAATTGTCTAATGATTGTCAAGCGAAACATCCCGTATTGCGCGCCACCCTTTTAACTAACACTCTCCAGTCGAGGACTGCGTATATGCAGGAAAGTTTTTGACACTTATTAGGAGTCACAAGAACATCATTTGTGTATTTTTGATTAAACACATTATCGGCAATCACAATTAAGCAAACGAGCTGTGACACCAAAGTAAAACATAAATTTCAGTAGTTTATTCCAAGTCGATTATCAGAATGGCCAATTCCGTTGATATCCCGTTGAATCGAATTTTTGGGTTGGTTTTTTTTATTCATCCGCAGTTTTTTTTGCCTTGAAAAATTGTTTATATTTTTTAACTTGCTTGAGTATGAGCGAGTTGTGGGCATGAATCGGAAATTAGAAAAAACGAGCTGAAATTGCATATCTTTAGCTCAGAAACTAGTGGAAACATTCAAAAACCTTCCTATGTTTGACTTTAGCTTTGATTCGAAAATTCCCGATCCCTTCTTGGTGGGAGCAAAACTGCTTAATGCAGTGAATATGAATAGCTATACACAACAAACGTAAGTGTGTGAAAAACTGATTAACTCATCATATTAACCAACCACTGAGCGCGTTCGATTATCTTTGGCTTATTTTGGCATTGGCCAGATCTATTCTGAGAAAATATTCTGAATTAGTGAAAACATTAATATACCCATTTAACACATTAATGTGAATCTTGGAAATGTGCGGTTGAAGAGTGTCTAGGAGGACCAATCCTTGGAGGGCCACCCCTGGAGGGCCACTCCTAACACTCTCACCCGCACACTGTAGATCACATACATGTGTTGGGGATATGGTTACACGTCTTCGTGTTAACCAGTGCAGCGCGCGCTCATTCGTGAACCATTTTCTTCCTTTTTTCCTAAGATCACTAATACAATTTAAAAATATTACTTACCTAATATTTATCGTCACTGCATAACAATTTGCTAGAACATTACTATATTAAAATATATGCAATTGATTACACCTTTTCAATATCTGTAAATTCCAATCGACTAGCAACTTTAAATCATTTATTTTTTATAGAAATAGACCTGGTAATACTTATACTTGAAATGATTTTAATTGGTTTACTTACATGACTTTAATTTTCTTGGTATAACCCAAGTGGCAGTGTCAAAACGCTTAAAAACATTCCAATACATTGAAAAAATATTCCAATTTGCCATTTTCCGCAGCATACAAATTATTCAGCTGGTTTGAATCTGAAAATAGATCACTTTAAGGGTGTCGACAGAAGCATTCTGTATAACCTGAATTTTTTCGATTCATTATTATCATCTGCGATTTAAAACTGATATATAAATTTGAAAGAATCACTATTAGGAACACTAAAAAACAGTAGAATCTGATCGATGGTTCCTAAATTGAGATTAATTTTGCAAGTAACGGAGGAAACTGCATTCACTTAATTATCAAATTATGAACAGGATTTGAAAGAACAACAATAAAATCAGAAATCAAAAAAATAACAATAACCAAAACCAATTTCTTCATGGATGAATTAACATAAATTGAACGGTTGGATGCTCCCCAAACTATTTGGCAATTCCAGAAGAAAAAATACAAATGTTTCCCCCCTTTTTTTATTGATGGTGGTCTGGACCGCGTGATCGATGTTTTTTAACCGAAACGTATGACGTTGTAAAAACTTATAATCTGAGAAGAACAAGAGCGCTGTAGCAAAAATGAAGTGACCTTTAAGGGGATTGTGGGTGCTTCCAGCCAATTTGCCGGGGAAAAATAGGCCTTTTAAAACCAAATATTTTTGTGAGAATCTGAGTGACAGCGTTTATTTTTCCAAATTGTATAGTCCTTTATCACCTTTGGTTAGAATCCGTAGCCACTACCTCCTTTTAACGTGTGGATTTAAACGTGTGGTAACGCATCTAACGCAAAAGGTGTAAGGGATATTGTAGTCGTACCTTGCAAAGTTAAAAATTGTTCATTTTTTAAAAAATATTATCACATCAACCTTAAATGCATAAAACCTAATTGCTGGTATTTCTTTCCATTGAATGTATACCGTCAACACGTAGCCAAAAATCACATAATGCCAATTATTGGTCAGAAAAAATCTCTACAATTGCAACCAAGCATCATTTTCTAAATCATTTTAATTAGCCGAAAATATTTTTGAAAAATGCCTTGCTATAGTTAAATATAGGCAAAAACATGGATATTTTACAAAAAAACAAAGTATACCTCACGAACGGTACATGCGATTTTTCTTCTCTTTTTCACAAATTCTTCCTATTACTTATTAACTTTTCGAACAAGGAAATTTAATTATTTTTTTCATATTCTCGCAAATCATATTTCATGCTGATTAATGCGCGCCATGATTACATTGATTTGGCTGAAATTGAAATTGAAAGGGAACGCAAAAATTTAACAATTATAATATTGAAATATCTTTCATTAAAGGGGTGGGCGTACGTAATCTGTAACCAATCCCGCCTCATAAAATTCTAGGGTAGTTTTGCAGAAACTGAGGATATCGTTATAGTCATAGCCTTCGCTAAAGATAACACATCTCAAAGTCAACCTTGTCATCACACCACCAGGTGGTGAGTCTATCTAGAGCACTAAACGGTTTTTTAAAATCTATCTTCTTTAGACCCACATACAAGCGTGCTCAAAATTTACACAAAGAGTGAATAAATGAGAACAAAAAGTGATGGAGAGGAATTTTACAGATTTTTTGTTTATTTTTTCTAGAATCTCACCTTAAACTGATTTTCGCAGTTTTTCGAACTTCAAACTGACTTTCTTTTAGACGAAATGTTAAGAATAAACTGATTTTTTGACTAAGGTAGATGAAAATAATGCGTGTCAAGTGATAACAGAAGGAATTTTTGAATAATAATTCTAGAATTTCTAGAAATTAGTTAAGTGAACCTGGAAATGAAAAAGTTCGAAAAAAAAAGTCTTTCTGTTCAAAACAAAGTACTGCCACCAATTAGAAGCTGAAGATTCACTGATCAAAAAAGTTGGCTCACAGCTAATCAAATTGTTACCCATCAGCGCCAAATTGTGATAATTAGGTTTAACATTTTCTTGCTAAAAATAATTAGAATTTCTAAGAATTTGAATTAAGACATTTCCGATAATTTAATGTATGCATCGTTTGGGCGTGGTCAATTTCACCAATAAAAAATGTTCATATCAATGGTGAAGATACCGGTTTTTATGCGGTTAAGCAAAAAATATGCGAATTTGAAATTCTGATTGGGTCCTTCTAGATTGTTTTGAAAAAATTATTGCCACACCTAGATATTCCTTGGGTCAAACTTCAGTTCTTGCCGTATTAATGTATCATAAAATAATTCTATAAAGGCTCAAAAAAATTTACGACGCCCACCCCTTAATCGTAAATTTTTCGCTGGGATTATTAAATTGGTGATTTGATGATATCCTATGTCTATATTTAAAAAAAATTATTTTGCAAGCAAATCCGATATTCTAGGACTAGTTTTCGATAGTAACGAATTTTCTGCTTGCAATCAATTTCTCGTGTGCTGAATGGTCGGATACAAAAAAATAATCACCGAATTTTGAGAACCGTGGTCGAAAATATTACTGCACCCACAATCCCCTTAAGTGACCAAAAATTGTGGGCACTTAAAACCGCGCTTGAAGTACCATTTTTTAGTCACTCGCTAATTTTATAAAGTTTTTTTTGATTCAACTTTTTCGAACTCCTAAATTATGA
>SCLH01000153.1:382854-395911 GCA_004367855.1 Oikopleura vanhoeffeni
GATTCTGCTTTTATAGTAAGCTGAAAAATTAAAATATGTTTAGCTTCATTAAATCATTTTTATCAATTTCAGGAAAGATTGAATTAGGGTTCATCTTTAAAATCGTAAAAAATCTGAAAAAGACACCGAAAGGCATTATGAAAATTTTTCCGGCATTGTTTATACCATTTCAGATATGGTTTTTTTGTTTACATAATTGAAGTCTGTGAGCTAAATAACCTATAGAAGAAAAAGAATTGCCCACTGATTGCTATTTTCGCCAACTGGATTCTACATATGTTCCTGGAACGCTGTTTGATATAACATATAAAATTCTTCACTTTTACTTATAAAAGACGTGTTTCAAGCAAAAATTATCAAAATTTCCCAATCAAGAAATTTCTATTAATGTCGTCCGAGGGTTTGAAACTTTTATAAATAGATCATGCAGATTCATTTACAATAATGTATTGACTATCTATTAAAATAGCCATATGTCAGATCGAGCTGTGGTTCCGCACCGGATTGATCATTCTTGGAAACTGTTTTGAAATTTTTCCCACTTGAACTGTACACTCCGATAAGTATATCGGCACTAATTCTTTTAAAAATTATTTATTGGTTTTTGAGACATAAAATATTATAAATTATATTATTTTTAAAATATTTAATATATAATATTTCGAACCAAAAGGTCATCTTATTTTGACGTTTTCGGCTAAGCACCATATTCCTGGGTGGATGACCAGGAAGCAGGTAAAACGAAAGCTGATGCGAAAAAGCAATTAGCGAAAACCGATTTTGTGAAACATGTGTTTTGTAAAAAAATGGCGTATCGCTGCCTCAGATAAATGGCCCATAAAAAAATTGGCTTTAACAAAAACTTTCGTGAAACTTTACAAGGCTTGTTTAATACACTTTACAACCAAGTCTTACATTACATATAAGCCGGTAATCGTCCAGTATGCGGTCCAGATGCAGCGAGCAGATCGAACCTGCTCACCTGTATAATTCCAAATAACATAACAAACCTTATAACATTTATCGTAACGGCTTAAACTAGGCAATTAAATCTAAGGCTGATTACGCACCATTTATTATGAGAGAACACATAAATTGGTGCCGCACGCTGAGGCGCCGATTCTCATAGCTGAGAAAAAAGTGGGCCCGTTTTAAATTTTCGCTTATAACACAATCTGCTCGAAACAAAAATAATTCATCTCGATAATATTATCAAACTCTTTCCTTTATAGATTATGGAATAAACCGAAACGTCAAATAAACCACATTTTTTTAAAATGAAAATATAACAACTGTTTCACAAAATCTGTTTTTCGATAAATTGCTTCTCGCATGCTAGCTTTCGTTATTCCCTTATCCTGTTCACCACAAAGAATACGGCTGCTTTAGCCGAAACGTCAAACAATATTGATCTTTTTGCCGAAAAGAATATATATTTTAAATTTTATGGTTTGTGAAAAATCCCAATAAAATTGTGGAATTTAGGTCATTTGTCCATCTCAATAAATGTTTTCTGCTACTTTTTGCCAAATATCAATACTAATAAAAATTAGGTTTTTCAGAAAAATTTTTGCCGGTCGGAAGTCGCGACCCGGAAAACCAGCCGATCCCTGGCTGAACTACCAAATCGATTTTTTAACTTTAAATTTATACCACAAATTTGAAGTGTGAACATTCGTTTTTTTACTTCTTAGAAAATTTTTATTTTAGCTTAGACATTGGTAAAATCAATTTAATTCATTCGGATTCTGGTTCATCCAGTTTGTCGCCAGAAAACTAATTAGGAAATTTTAAACTCAAATTGCGACACGTTGAGGTAAAAAAGCTTTGTGAACAAGCTGGAACCAGGCAGTTAACTCGATCTAAGTCATAATCTAGTCATCATTGAATTTTCATTCACTGGATTTATCAAGTAAAATAATGTAATTTTATTTATATTTGGCTAGTTTTTGAATTGCCTTATTAAAAAAAAACTACCTGGCATCGGCGATTTTACTGTCGTTTTTGGGCTCTTTGGCCTTATTTTGAATGACCCATTACATCCATTTCCTTTAGGTTTGCTCAACATTTTAACTCTCCAGACCATATTTTGATTGTTCGATAAAATAGTACTATTTACGTCCGTTTACAGTTCAACATTATTCAACATTTTCAAATTTGCCGTAGAATGAGATCAATTTGCAATAATGGAACAAAATGATCTACCCATGAATTTGCTTAGGCGTTCCAATTTCCAATATTTAACAACAACTTAGCTGAAATAAATATTTTTGGTTTGTCACATGACGGCGCAGAGCGAAATGGTTTTTCGTTGGTGTTTAGACTTTAAAACGCAAAATTTTTAAAAACAAAATCTATAAGGACGAAATAAAACTAGGGCTTTAAAAATTATGAACAACAATTTATGTTTTGTTGTTGAAAAATGATTTCAATTTCATCTCGGGTTATTTTTTTTTGAATGAAAGCTGAACTTTTCTGAACAATTAAAATTAGTTAAATTCAACTGAACTTTAGTGAAGAATTGTATTCTTTTTTTCAAATTTTAAAGATGCGGCTTACATAAACTAGGCACGAAAAAATTACAAATATTAATTTTACCAAAATAAAACTTTCAAAAAGTTAATTTCAATCTATTCGTCACAAAAGTAAGGATTTTTAAATAACAAAAATTTTACTTGCAAATTGACAGGAACTGGAAAAACAAATTTGAAACTACCAATTCTCTGTTGTATCTTTATTTTTTAGAGAGAACAACTATTAATTTGAAAAAAAATAACGATTCCGGCAGAAAAAACATATTTTTTGATTCATGCCAGTGGTAAGAAAATATAGTTTTTGAAACACTTATCTGACACTACATTTCACATACAATCCTTGCACCCTGTTAAAACTGCACTTTTTTCTGTTTTTTAAGTGGTACAATCTTCACAAAATTTCACAATTTGCCTTATTTTTTGAAGTTAATTCTTAGCAAAACTTAGGTTTGGTATTTTCCAAATTAAATTCCTCTGGTAACCACGGTACAGAAAATTAAGACAGATATTCACATTGTTACCTAGACTTGTTATTCGATGAAAAATTAAATTTTTAATTTTATTATAAAATTCTCAAATTCACCTGAAATAAGGACGTGATCAGCTTTGGCAGAACCGACGCTTTTCTTCTGTTGTTAACCAGATCAAGAGGTATAGCGATGGCAGGTATTTGAATCATAGGTTCACTATATTTTGCTTTAGGCTTCAGTGAAGGTAGTGAGCCCCGATTTACTTGTCCCTGGTTTTGCAAATCAGTCGATTGAAAAACGCCTCAGAAGCCTCATGGCGCAGTATTTTGTTTATTCTTCTCTAACATGAAATGATAATACCGCTTGGGTTGTAATTATGCTGACCTTTTAGCAAGAAACAACAACCCCGTGATCTAGAATTGCCGGTCAGAAATCTTTGAAACGTTTAATTTGACTGTCAAAACTTTGACTCAAAAGGTCTTAACGTCGTAAACTTGATTTCTGCCATCCAGCTGCCATGTACGCCATTGTTACGAACGCTTCTCAAATAATGACAAGATCAGTTTAAAGTTTAAATCGATGACTTAGCAAAACCAAAATGAAATTTTGTGCGTTCTTACTGAAAAGTTTTAAACATATGTTATACAGACTGCGTAATTTACAGTACTTAATTTGTGCAAAAATTTTTGGAATCACCGAATAACACCTGCATCGTGATCAAAAAAAATTACATAGGACTTTTTTTCAGCATGTACACCACATTGACCTTGCAATTGAGAGAAATGAGGTTTGGTTCAGTACGAGCAAATAGAGTACTCCAATGCACGACCGAAAAACTTCGTGGAAGACTATGAAACACATTTCGGCATTTCTTCAAAACCGTTCCCGTGATAATTATCTTTTCAACGAAATAAGGATTTATTATGACATATTTCAAACCCTTATTTTTAGATTATTTCGTCACGTGATTTTATTCAACTTGATAGTGATAAAAAAAATCTTAAAATTTCATCAACAAATGTTTTGACGTAATTTGAGTACTTTTTCAGATACCCGTCTACTGGTTATCGTATCTCAAATTATCATCTTATCTGAGAGACTTGTAAGTACCGTAGTGATGGGCAAAAAGAGAGTGAAACGCAGGGGCAGACTATGTCGGGATAAGCCCTAGCCCTCAAAAAGATCGGAAGGGTCGAATTTTCAATGAAAATATTAGCCCAGTAGATTCAAATTATTTAAAACAAGGGCGCCAGACGATCAAAATACCCCTGTAAAATCTGACCCATTTTGCCTCTCTAGTGAACCTTCTAAGTACATAAGTGACCCAGTTGCTAATCATTTTCGATGAAAAAGTCGACCTCCAATTATTTGGTGGATACTTCAGTTTATACGCATGAACTTGAAATTGACCTTGAACGAGAATACAAATATTCCAAAACAATTTAAGGCCATTTTACTAAAGAATTTTGTAAAAAACACTTATAATTATTTTTAAACAGAGCCGATACGCAAATTTTCCTAAGTAAATATGAGGTAAGTTTCAAATTCAAATAAACGGTTCTTATTTCATCTTATTATTGCACCTTTTGTGTGTAACTTGAGGCATTTTGATTCGCTAACTTTAATTTTTTATCCCCCATTAATGCCGTATTCACAAAAATCCAGTTGTGATTTTGAAATTTGTATAGCAAAATTGGCTAAATTGTACTTAAAAGAATCATAAAAATATGTTATAATGAAACTCTTTGCCTTATAGGTTCGATATGGACCATATCGAACATAATAAGCAAAGTTTAATTATTACCATATTTTTTATATTACTTTAAGTAAATTTTAGCCAAATTTTGCTATATCATATGTTCGATTTTTAACATGGCAGCTGATTGGCAGAATCAATCTGGGTAAAATTCACTCTTAAGCTACACGAGTAAGGGGGTGACACGATAGTGGGCCAGATTGGTTATAATTTTTTTCTGAGTGATATAAAAAAAAAATTGGCTGAAAATTTTGTGTGGAATTTACATACATTGCGTGCCAATGGCACAACTGGGTGTCACAAGCATGTTGTATTTTCATCAGTAGTTCAGGAACGATATTCGCTCGACCTCCCATCGGTTGAATACGTTAAAACCAAATAGATACCAGAAAATTTCACAATTAATTTGACCTGATTTTTTAAGATATTTTAAAAACTACTAATAATCAATTTTTGGACATCTGCGGAAAATTTTCATAACATTTCTTTAAAAGTCGACAAAAAATGACAATACAACATTATGATTTTTCAAAAGCAGGTAAAAATATGTAGAATGCCTGAAAAAACTAAAAGTGGCTCTTTAATTGTTTTTATTTGACAGACTTCAAAATTTGGACGAAAAATGCGTAGAATTTTTTGAATTTTTTTGATAATTTATAAATTCAAAAATAAAAGCTTCGAACTCAAAATCTTCTAAAATAGATAAAACATGATTAAATGACGCTGATACACATTGTTCTACCTGGTAGTTAGCTTAACGATACATAAGCCAAAAAAAAAAACTATAGACTAAATTATTCTTCGTAAGTTAAATTACTCCATCTGCCAGATCGTTGCCAACCCCTTACAAGATTCTGGCAGAAACATAAGGAAATGATATCAAGGAAACTAGTTTATCAAATTTTATGGCCATTGTTGAGCCTCATCACGTGGCGTGCTCACCAATAACTCGTAAGTCACTTCAAGCCTACTACTAGGGAGTTGCAAAGGCCATTTTTTCTTACGATTTAAATTCATTCTAGAAAAAGGGAACTAGCAGAAAATCGAGAGAGAATTAGCATGCATTTGGCAAAAAACACTACTTGTGACTGTCACTAATAATACATTCACAGATGGTTATCAGAAAACAGTAGCTATCCGATAATATTTGTGATCAGTGTGGTTGAACGAACAAATGGTGCTAAGCGCCGTTTATGAAACAAGATTTTGGCATAACAGTTACAAAGATTACCTGATAAACAATTAGAAACTAAACAAAGGTAAGGAACGGCAAAGTGATTTATATAATTACTCTTATTTTAAAAGTATTTGTTTGTAAATTCTACAGGACCAACTTTCATTCTATACAAATTGTCTAATGATTGTCAAGCGAAACATCCCGTATTGCGCGCCACCCTTTTAACTAACACTCTCCAGTCGAGGACTGCGTATATGCAGGAAAGTTTTTGACACTTATTAGGAGTCACAAGAACATCATTTGTGTATTTTTGATTAAACACATTATCGGCAATCACAATTAAGCAAACGAGCTGTGACACCAAAGTAAAACATAAATTTCAGTAGTTTATTCCAAGTCGATTATCAGAATGGCCAATTCCGTTGATATCCCGTTGAATCGAATTTTTGGGTTGGTTTTTTTTATTCATCCGCAGTTTTTTTTGCCTTGAAAAATTGTTTATATTTTTTAACTTGCTTGAGTATGAGCGAGTTGTGGGCATGAATCGGAAATTAGAAAAAACGAGCTGAAATTGCATATCTTTAGCTCAGAAACTAGTGGAAACATTCAAAAACCTTCCTATGTTTGACTTTAGCTTTGATTCGAAAATTCCCGATCCCTTCTTGGTGGGAGCAAAACTGCTTAATGCAGTGAATATGAATAGCTATACACAACAAACGTAAGTGTGTGAAAAACTGATTAACTCATCATATTAACCAACCACTGAGCGCGTTCGATTATCTTTGGCTTATTTTGGCATTGGCCAGATCTATTCTGAGAAAATATTCTGAATTAGTGAAAACATTAATATACCCATTTAACACATTAATGTGAATCTTGGAAATGTGCGGTTGAAGAGTGTCTAGGAGGACCAATCCTTGGAGGGCCACCCCTGGAGGGCCACTCCTAACACTCTCACCCGCACACTGTAGATCACATACATGTGTTGGGGATATGGTTACACGTCTTCGTGTTAACCAGTGCAGCGCGCGCTCATTCGTGAACCATTTTCTTCCTTTTTTCCTAAGATCACTAATACAATTT
Source organism: Oikopleura vanhoeffeni (assembly GCA_004367855.1). Lineage (NCBI taxonomy): Eukaryota > Metazoa > Chordata > Appendicularia > Copelata > Oikopleuridae > Oikopleura > Oikopleura vanhoeffeni. The sequence goes on from SCLH01000153.1 coordinate 389,875, forward strand.
AAAAATATTACTTACCTAATATTTATCGTCACTGCATAACAATTTGCTAGAACATTACTATATTAAAATATATGCAATTGATTACACCTTTTCAATATCTGTAAATTCCAATCGACTAGCAACTTTAAATCATTTATTTTTTATAGAAATAGACCTGGTAATACTTATACTTGAAATGATTTTAATTGGTTTACTTACATGACTTTAATTTTCTTGGTATAACCCAAGTGGCAGTGTCAAAACGCTTAAAAACATTCCAATACATTGAAAAAATATTCCAATTTGCCATTTTCCGCAGCATACAAATTATTCAGCTGGTTTGAATCTGAAAATAGATCACTTTAAGGGTGTCGACAGAAGCATTCTGTATAACCTGAATTTTTTCGATTCATTATTATCATCTGCGATTTAAAACTGATATATAAATTTGAAAGAATCACTATTAGGAACACTAAAAAACAGTAGAATCTGATCGATGGTTCCTAAATTGAGATTAATTTTGCAAGTAACGGAGGAAACTGCATTCACTTAATTATCAAATTATGAACAGGATTTGAAAGAACAACAATAAAATCAGAAATCAAAAAAATAACAATAACCAAAACCAATTTCTTCATGGATGAATTAACATAAATTGAACGGTTGGATGCTCCCCAAACTATTTGGCAATTCCAGAAGAAAAAATACAAATGTTTCCCCCCTTTTTTTATTGATGGTGGTCTGGACCGCGTGATCGATGTTTTTTAACCGAAACGTATGACGTTGTAAAAACTTATAATCTGAGAAGAACAAGAGCGCTGTAGCAAAAATGAAGTGACCTTTAAGGGGATTGTGGGTGCTTCCAGCCAATTTGCCGGGGAAAAATAGGCCTTTTAAAACCAAATATTTTTGTGAGAATCTGAGTGACAGCGTTTATTTTTCCAAATTGTATAGTCCTTTATCACCTTTGGTTAGAATCCGTAGCCACTACCTCCTTTTAACGTGTGGATTTAAACGTGTGGTAACGCATCTAACGCAAAAGGTGTAAGGGATATTGTAGTCGTACCTTGCAAAGTTAAAAATTGTTCATTTTTTAAAAAATATTATCACATCAACCTTAAATGCATAAAACCTAATTGCTGGTATTTCTTTCCATTGAATGTATACCGTCAACACGTAGCCAAAAATCACATAATGCCAATTATTGGTCAGAAAAAATCTCTACAATTGCAACCAAGCATCATTTTCTAAATCATTTTAATTAGCCGAAAATATTTTTGAAAAATGCCTTGCTATAGTTAAATATAGGCAAAAACATGGATATTTTACAAAAAAACAAAGTATACCTCACGAACGGTACATGCGATTTTTCTTCTCTTTTTCACAAATTCTTCCTATTACTTATTAACTTTTCGAACAAGGAAATTTAATTATTTTTTTCATATTCTCGCAAATCATATTTCATGCTGATTAATGCGCGCCATGATTACATTGATTTGGCTGAAATTGAAATTGAAAGGGAACGCAAAAATTTAACAATTATAATATTGAAATATCTTTCATTAAAGGGGTGGGCGTACGTAATCTGTAACCAATCCCGCCTCATAAAATTCTAGGGTAGTTTTGCAGAAACTGAGGATACTCGTTATAGGTCTAGCCTTCGCCTAAAGATAACACAGTCTCAAAGTCAACCTTGTTCATCACACCACCAGGATGGAGTCTATGCTAGAGCACTACGGTTTTTTCAAAATCTATCTTCTTTTAGACCCACATACAAGCGTCTCAAAATTTACACAAAGTAGTGAATAAATGAGACAAAAAGTGATGGGAGGAATTTTCGATTTTTTGTTTTTTTTTTCTTCAGATCCTCACTTAAACGCCGATTTTGCAGTTTTTCGAACTTCAAACTCTATCTCTTTTAGACGAAATGTTTAGAATGAAGCCATTTTTTGAACTAAGGTCAGATGAAACATAATGCGTTAAAGTGATGAACGAGGAATTTTTGAATAAAATTCTAGAATTCTAGAATTAATGAAAGTGAACCGCGAAATGAAAAAGTTCGAAACAAAAGTCGTCTGATCAAAACAAAGTACAACCATTGGAAGCTGAAGATTCACTGATCAAAAAGTTGGCATACAGCTAATAAATTTTTAGCCAATCAGCGTCCAATTTGATCATTAGGTTTACCATTTTTGGCTAAAAATAATTGAATTTCTAGAATTCGACATTAAGACATTTCCGATAATTTAATGTCATGCATCGTTTCGTTGGTCAATTCACCAATAAAAAAAATGTCTATCAAATGGTAAGAATACCGGTTTCATGCGAGTTAAAGCAAAAAATATCGAATTTGCAAATTCCTGATTTGTTCTAGATTGTTTTGAAAAAAATTGCCACATGAAATTCCTTGGGTCAAACTTAGTCCTTAAGCCGATATTAATGTATCATAAAATAATTCTATAAAGGCTCAAAAAAATTTACGACGCCCACCCCTTAATCGTAAATTTTTCGCTGGGATTATTAAATTGGTGATTTGATGATATCCTATGTCTATATTTAAAAAAAATTATTTTGCAAGCAAATCCGATATTCTAGGACTAGTTTTCGATAGTAACGAATTTTCTGCTTGCAATCAATTTCTCGTGTGCTGAATGGTCGGATACAAAAAAATAATCACCGAATTTTGAGAACCGTGGTCGAAAATATTACTGCACCCACAATCCCCTTAAGTGACCAAAAATTGTGGGCACTTAAAACCGCGCTTGAAGTACCATTTTTTAGTCACTCGCTAATTTTATAAAGTTTTTTTTGATTCAACTTTTTCGAACTCCTAAATTATGACGCATCATCATAAAAAGTTCAAAATTGTGGGCACCTTAATCAAAATAATTTGTAAATCAAAAATCCTCTAGAGTTCAAACTTGATTGGTACTTTAGAGCTTTCAATCATAATCGTTGAAGTCAACCGATCATTTCAAGTCTCATAATAAACGAGACGATTTAACGGGGTGGGTGTCGCTGATTTTGACACTTTACGAGCTCAATTTTGGATAAACCTGGCAGAGCTGATATCCAAAAAATTTTGCATCTTGAACAACTCTCCCGCGGTGAATTGTGATTAAACCGTAACGGAACAATCCCACTACGCGACACCTACGCTTTTAAAAGGCCTCTAAAAATCGCTAAATACCACTAAATACGCATTTTCTCCGTCAATTTTCACCGTTTTTCATTATTTTTTTTGTCAGGCTCCAAAAAAGCCTTATACATGATGCATTGTTGTCATTTACTCGGAATTTTGCTTTTTGCGGTAAAAAAAAGGAAAACAAAAAGGAAAATTTTTGAATTGGTCAGTTTGGGAGGCTCAGGCAAAAGCTATCTTCTTCACCAATTTAGAAGATGCAGTTTTGTCTCATACTGCATTTGGAAGCACAGGCCTTGTTTGACAAAACATTTTTTTCGATATTTTTAAAACTTTATTCCAAAGATTTTGAGTACAATTAAAGAGTTTTTGAAGTTTTGATTTGGCGTCTCTTGGGGGCCATGTCAACTTTTCATTTTTAGCCTTTATTTTTGAATTGGTCAGTTTGGGAGGCTCAGGCAAAAGCTTTCTCCTCCACCAGTTTAGAAGATACAGTTTTGCGCAAAAGCCCCGAGCTTCCACAATTTGCATTTTTTGTTCTCGTCTTTTTGAAACCGCGATTCAAATTCTCAGAAATTTGCAAATTTTGAAAAAATACACTGAATATGTTCAAATCGGCGATAAAAATACTTTTTTTAGTGACAAATGAAATAAAAAGACATCTGATTTCACTTATTTTGTGCATAAATTCAGAACAAACCATTTGAAAACTAATCTGGAAAATTTTCATGTCCGATCTTTAATGCAGACCAGAAATTAACATAGCTTTAAAAATGACTACACATTTGAGAAAAAATTTCACTCGGTTTTCTACTTTCCTACCAAAAACTCAAATTTTTACCGAAATTAATCGAATAGCTCCAAAAAAATGGAAAAGCCAACTTTTCTATGTTTTTTGCTAAGAAATGCTTTCGACCCTTAAATAGATACAAATAAAGATAAAAAGAAGAAGATTCGTAAAAATAAATAAAATCAATAAAAGTTGCGAAAGCATCAGTTTTACAACTATACGGAGTTATTGCAAAAGCAAAGTGTTTAATCCCGAAATATTGCACTCGAAGAGAAACGAGAAAATTGGCGCTTATAATGTACATTATGAAACAATTGCTTCGAAATCCGAAATATTTGAATACAAGAAATGCTATTCTGATAGAAATCGAATTGGTGACATTACAGGAGACTTTGAATAGAATACTAAGGTCGAGCTTTTTTCAGGTTATAGCACTTTAGGGGTATCTGTTCAGAACTAGATAAGCGGCAATAACGTTTTGCATTGAATATCGAACCGAAGATTGTGAAGATTTTTCTTTTTCTGTAAAAAAGGAACAGATCACTTAAAAGTGTATTCATTATATTATGAGTTTGAACCATGAGGCGGGGGTTATCGTTGTTTTCGATAATCAGTATGTTTTCGATGATCATATGGTTTGAGCCATAGGGGGGGGGGGGGGGGGGGGGGGGGGGCAAACATAATTTATATTGTAACCTAAAAAAAACGACCTATCCTTCATCGAACAGCACAAAAAGCTACCCTACATGTTTCAAATGATACTTCCGAATTTTTTCGTACTCTAGAATCGACATTAAATGAATTTCACTGAAACTGAACTTTTTCCCCCAAGCAAATCTGACAATCTTGGGATAGAAATGATTTAGCGATGATTCGGATAAGTTATCCAGATTATTTGAAAAAACACGATTACTGATTTAGCAGAAATAAATATCTCCTGAATATACTAATTTAAGCTTAAATTTATCTTTACAGTGGAGTGACAGAATTGTAAGGCCGGTTGTACATTGGGGCAGGTGAAATATTGTATGGTTTAATTTGAAAATATTGGGCGTTTGTACAACAGGGCCGTGTACAATCTAGGGCGTTTGTACAATATGTTTGGTTTAACTTCAAAAATTTAGCCGTTGTAATAAGGCGCAGAGTGGTAAATAATGTATGGTTTATTGAAAATATTGGGCCGTTGTACAACAGGGCCGTTGTACATCAGGGCCGTTGGTACAATATGTTTGGTTTAACTTCAACCATTTAGGGCCGTTGTACACTCAGGGCCGTTGTACAAGCATCGGGGCGTTGTACAACATCAGGGCCGTGTACAACACAATGGTCCGTTGTACAATAGGGTAAGGGTTCAATTTCAAAATTCAGGGCGTCTGTACAATAAGGTTGGGGTTCATGTTCCAAAATTCTGGGCCGTTGTAAATGAGGTGGGTTAGTTCAAATTCTGGGCCGTTGTACAACGGCCTTGTACATCAGGGGCCGTTGTATCAACAGGGTCGTTGTTTTACAATCAGGGCCGTTGTAACAACAGGGCCGTATGTACATCAGGGCCGTTGTACACAGGGCCGTTGTACCACAGGGCCGTTGTACAACAGGGCCTGTTGTACACTCAGGGCCGTTGTACATTAGGGGCCGTTGTCACGGCCGTTGTACAATAGTGCCGTTGTTACAGCAGGGCGTTGTACATAATCGGCCGTTTATGTACGGTACCCGTTTTAGCAAAATTTTTATATTATTCGGCTTTTGAAAACGACTCATCCGATTGAGTTTGTAGATAGCTCAAACTGAGCACAATATAAGAAGAAAATTAATTGGAAAAAAATTGGTCGAATCCAGACAAATGGGTGCTCAGACCAATTGCCTTATCAATTTTTAAACAAACTGGTAATTAAACATTTCGTTAATTATTACTGAGGTAGTTCTTTTTTTAGGTGACCTCACACTATCATTGACGTATCTAAGCAAAATAAAAAATGATCATTTTTGACCAATTTTTAATTTAGTTTTTGAGCCATCTAGAACTGGTCATTTTGGGGCTCAGGCAAAAGCCTATCTCCTCCACCAGTTAGAAGATACAGTTTTGTCTCATACTGCATCTGAAAAGCACAGGCTTGTTTGACACAGAA
>SCLH01000154.1:10693-29482 GCA_004367855.1 Oikopleura vanhoeffeni
TATCTCTCAAACTGGTGGAGGAGATAGCTTTTGCCTGAGCCTCCCAAACTGACCATTTCAAAATTTTAATTTTTGTTTTTTTCGCGTTTTTGTCCGCTGAAAGCAAAATTTTAAAACAAAAGCGCTTTTGCATTATTCGTAAGGCTTCTCCGGAGCCTGACACAAAAAAATAATAAAAAATGATGAAAATTGAAGGAGTAGGCACTAACTGCGTGTCTTTTTAGGAGGCTTTTTAAAAGCGTAGGTGTCGGCGTAGGTGGAATTGTATCAGATTACTGTTAAGTTTAAAATTACCGCGAAGGTTGATGCTGTTAGTTACAAATGTTTTTGGAATATCACCTTTGCTAGTTTGGTGAGAAATGACCTTTGAAGAGGCCCAAATCAGCGACACCCACTCCCTTAAGGGAGTGTTCATTTCTGATTTGCAATTCTAAGGAGGTATGCGACTCTGATTTTTCTGCCGTTATTGTATTATACAAATGCCTTAAATCGATTGCTGATGTTTTTAAAATGCAAAACAAGCCAAATAAACAAAAAAAATTTCCAAAATTTTCAAACTTTTTTTCGCTTTTTCTATTTTTTTTCTAAGTAGCTACAAACATATTCGCTTATTTGATGAATTAAGGTTGAAAATTTCGAAATTCTATAATAAAATTATTTCATCAGTAAATTGTCAGCTTGATTTTAGTGGTATTTTCAGTCTCGTCACGTGACATTTTTTTTCCAAATTTTTCCGGAAATTGACCAAAAAATCATATTTCAGATTATAATCAACAAATTCAGATGAGCTTGTGCTTTAATCTTATAAATGCTTTAAAGAATACGCAGTAAACATTTAAGCCATTTCAAAAATTTATTCTCGGAGGAGATAGATTTTAAAGTCTGAGAATGCCAAAAAAGGTCGTTTATTTGCCGTTCTAGAATTGATTAGACATCGGATCAAAGAAAACTTGTGTTTTAATTTTGACATGTTATTGTTACGTGTTCTGTGAAAATTTGGGCTAATTTGGATATATCGTCTCGGAGGAAATAGATTTTGAAGTTACGAAAAGGTCTCCTTGTAACGATACCGTAACTATCAGTGTGATCATCAGAAACAATTTTTGATGCACTGAGCTGCAAGATCATGGATAGATCTACAAATAAGCATTTTGGATTTTTCTAATGAGCTCTTAGTTTTCAATATAATTCACCGAGAATATGTCAAATCAGAGTCGGATACCCCCTTAAGTTCGACCAATGAGATTATTAGTGCGCACCCTATCTATGAACTTGAAAGCCCCGCCGAAGTTATTTTATGATCGAATTATGTCAGCATAAAATTTTTCGATATTTTTTTTTACTCTACTCTTTTAACCTTCACCTGCACCATAGTTTATGGCCCATAACGTTTCCGCAAATAATTTGTCAACTTTTTCTTGCTGGTTTGTTGATTAGCTTTTTGACAGATACGGATATGGAATTTTCGAGTTATTGCTTTTAAGAAAATTTTGAGCTCGAATTAAACTTTTCGAATTCCACAAATTATGAAAAANTATTCAACACTGAATTATCACCACGAGGTAGTGTCTTTCGACTTCGAAAGAAAGAATTGCACAGCGATATTTAAACTATGGCCATAAATTTATCAAAAAAAATTCTCGACGAATTCAAGATGAATTTAAAAAAATTTAATCAATTTATTATTGTAGAGAATTTTCTCTGACAAATAATATCGGCATATGGAATATTTTGGATACGTGGATATGAAGTTAAACTTCAATGGAGAGAAATAGCACAGGCAATCGTAGGTTTTAATTGCATTAACGGTTGGTTTTTATATCATTTTCTAAGAAATCCACTTTTATAATATGCAAGGTACGACTGCAATTGTGCAATCGAAAAATAGATGTCCACTTAAACTTCTCACCAAAAGATATTTTGAGTTTTAAAGAGGGAATTATTTCTCCCCAAGCACATTGCTGGAAGCAGATCACAATCCCTTAAGGGAGTACTGGTCGCATTTCAGTCATGAAATTAACCAGATTATTGTGAAAATGTTTTGTTATTTGATCATATTGGACATAATAAACGAATAAGAGTCTTTTTATTCTCATTGGGCCATCAAAAAATATTTTTTATCGAGATTGGAAAATAATTTTTATTCGATTTTGTCTAAATTTTTGAGATTTCCGAGAAATTAAATACGCTTGTTTCCGAACACCAGGGTAGACAAAATTCAAATTTTATGGACCTTGGTGCTCCTGAGTAACCTACCTCAGCATGACTCATTAATTACAGTTTTAATTTTCTCCTCGTAATAATCGGAAGAACGCATGATTTTCCCTGATGGGACCCTTAAAAATAAACTCAAAAAACAGTTTTTTGATCATTGTATCAACCGGTGAAAATTTTGTATTCTACTCATATAAACGGACTGGCTGTCTTCTGCGCACGCTTGTTTTTTGGTCACCGGATTGAGCAACAAATGTTAAATTTGTTACTTATATCTTAAAAAACTCAGGGAGGCACGTCACATTTTTGTAAGTAAAATAATCGTCATACTTCCTATGCAAACTCAGGTTTCTTAATATTGGTTCAATCCAAATCACGAGGCCCCCGATACTCTTTGGGTTCTGTTGCAGCAACGATTTTTAGCTTCAATGAGGTACTCCCCTAGTTTCTCGAACCTACTATGTGTCAGTGTTTGTTCTTAGGTAGTCAATTGCATGTGTACTATGGATAAAAGCCTGTTTGACATTTACAACCTGCAACCAGTACCTCCCTACTACAGGGCGGTATGCGACTCTTGATTTGACATTTTCTAGGTGAAATATAACTGAAAACTAACAGTCATGAGAAACACCGAAATGGCTGATTTCGAAGATCTATCTTGATCGGTGCCGAAAAAATACATCACAAATGTATTTTTGACCATTACACCAATAGCTCAGTATCTAACAAGGTGACCATTTTCCAACTGCAAAAACTATCCTTCTCCCAGATTACTATCAATCGAGCCTCAAATTGTTACGCATCACGTACGAGAAGTTAGCAATCTTGTTTTCGCAGATGCTTTTTTTGATCGGCGACTGAACAATTCTTAAGAACGCCAAATAACCAACGATTTTTCGCAATTTCGACTTCAAAATCTATTCTCCTCCGAGGATATATTTGCAAAAATGGCTCAATTTTTTTTTTTTTTTTATTTTTATCTCTCAAGTATTCTATAGAACAATTGTAAAAAGTCTCTTCGAGCAGCTTTTGCAATTTCGAGCTAGAACCTAAATATGATTTTTTTTGTCATTTTCCAAAAAAATTCCGAAAAAAAAAAAGTGCTTCGATTTTTTTACGAAAGTACGGGCTCAAAAGAAAGCCAGTAACACTGGTTTGAGAAAGTCTGGCTTACGTGTCAACCGGTGATATTTTGAAGTTTTAGTGGTCAAAATTGCGCAGCCAAACGTTATTTTATAACTTCATTCTTTTTAACAAAATACTTTAGAAAAACATCGAAAAAAAAATGCGACCAATTTCGAAATCTTTTTTTTCGCATGATCTGGGTTCTTAAGATAACACATCTATTATCACCCCGTATCAATTTGGAGCATTTTAATGCCTTCTAGCCGGATCTTACATCTTTATGCAGAGCGTCGCAATACCCCTCAAGGAGTACCCCTCGTGGGAAAGCCGTTTTCAATGGTTATTTGAGCGGCACCAAATTGGCTGGGGACAACTTGTCACTTGTGCTTACCTAATTGTTTTTAGCCTGGTAGGCATTAATTAAAAACCTGAATCTCACATCCAAAAAATCATAATCAAGGATCACTGATGTCGACCAATCAGGAACACGAGCGTCAAAGTAGAGTTTTATATTTTTTGTAGCAAAAGCCCTATTTTCTTCGTGAGTTTTGGGTAGAAAAAATACTTCTTCGATATTATTGAACCACAAAGAAAGAGCCACGAGTCGTGTCCATCATTGTTCTTCGAAAAATTCGAACAATAATTCGGCTCTAGAACACGCAAAAAAACGATTTTTTGATGATTTAACGCGGCTCACGAAAAGCCTATTTTGTTCTGGATTTTTTAGATCCACAATATTGAAACCTATATGGAAAGAAAACAGCTGATGAACCCGCAGAGGGAATGTTGTACATCGAAACCGAAATTTTTCCGAATGAATTTTTTCTCTGTTCAAAACTGTACTTCTAACTCCATGAAAAATCCACTTCATTTTGATAAAAAATGCCTTAAAATCAAGACAAGATCACTTTTTACAAACTGAGTTAAAAGTACTTTCTAACGCTGTTCATTGGCGTTGAAAATTACCACCAACTTAGTTTAAATTATCCATAATTTCCCGAAAAAAAACTAGTAAGAAGTATCTAATTCTGAAATGTATTCTTGTCTGAGCTTCGGATTCATGAAGGCGTACCCCCTTAAAGGCGGGCTTAGAATTTCTAATAACTTGCTTAGCCTGTTTAATTCTGAGCCCTGCATTCAAAACAATAAGAAACCGGTTGAAGTACCGGCGTACCTCAGTACCCCCCATTCTAGGACTTCACGCAACATGAATTATGCTCTTTAAAAATTAGGGAACCATGATAGTAGAACCAGGCAAAAACAGCGCAGTTCTGGAAACCGCGATAAAGGGGAAATGGGCAACACACAGATTTTGCCAAACAAGTTTTACCCATCTTCCCTAATAGAAAGGGTCTTGTCCCATAATAAATTCATTAGTTATCTTTTCCTGCTCACTTTCCCTGTCATTTGAAGACTCAGGATGTCTTTTTGTGGTTGAGATCGTAATCTTTTGTAAAGTAAACCAATCGTGTTTTAACGCAACCGACCCCTTTACAAGGGATTTAGGTTGCTGGAAATTCGACATTTTCTTAAGATAGAAAATTCGCCCTATAAGAGCTATCTTTACGCGAGTACCTATTACAGATCAGCCATTTTTTGTAGACACTATCACTTTAGCTTGTGAACAAAAAAGTCGCCACCGAAGAGGACCTCAAGTCAAAATCCGCTTAACTATCTTCTCCTAGATTTATGTCAAAATTAGCTACAATTTTGGAAATTAATGTCCTTAACAGTGGTCGGTTCAAAACTTCTAACTCGGCGATTTCCCATATTTCCGCTATATTTTTCAAGCAATTACCCGGACAACCCGCAGTTTTTGACCAATATATTCTCGGAAACACTTCATCACCCTCTTAGAGAAATAAACTAACAATTTATTAAAATTTTCCTACACAACGTACGACATTCAGTACTTAGGCACCAATTCAAAAATCAACAACAAAACTATAATCTGCAGAGCACTTTTCTCGTTACGGCGATTTTCGACCTCAACACTCGAAGTTTTTTAAGGGACCAATAAGAAAAAAACGGTTCGAAAAAAAAATTTTCTTTTTTTTTTTCGATAGTATGCTCAAAAGAAAGTCCTGGACAATACTGGATCAAAAAGTCTGCTTACTCTCATCCCAATATTTTTAAGTTTCAACGTGTACAAATTAAAAACGAAGATTATTTTTAACGTTCGCAACCAAAAACATGAAAAATTATTTTGTTAGTTTTATTTTCAAAAAATATTTAAAAAAAAAAAAATTTTGGATTTTTCTGACCGATTTGATTTCGCAGTTACAATCTTTTAAACATAATCGATAATTGGGAGTATCTTTTAACGCCCTTAAGACCATACTAATCTTAGGTACCTTACCTTAGGTTACTGTTCACTGGTCTTTATTAAGGCGTTAGGAACATCTCAAATTGCTTGCAAGTCACTCCGGGTGGATTAACAAGGTGTACTACTGACCAAAACATGAAAAAATTTCCGAAAATTTCCGCGTTTTTTCTAATTATTTTTATCAAATGACTACAGCGGCCTCGGCTGCATTTCTGACCAGATTTTGCCACCTTTTTTTATTGTTTTTGCTCTAGATGGGAAACTTTTTCTGCCACTGTCTAAAATTTTGAATTGAAAACTTTCATTCGACACAACAAGTTGCCACTTCTCAGCTTACTTTGCATAATCTGAATTTTTCCATTTCAAATTGATTTGTACTATAATCTGTCCTTTGGAAAAAAACACTTCAAAATCGCGGTTGTAGTTACGTGTCTAATTACAGTTTAATTTATTTTATATTTTTATTAATTAGACTCTTAAAATACGGTTCCTGGTCGACTTGAAAATTTATTAATGTTAAATATACAATTTTTAAGTCCAAATCGAAGACTTTAAATTTTGAAAAGTTTGAACAAAAAACGAAACTTTTAAGCACATCGAAAAGAAATATTTTTTTCGTAGTTAAATTGAAATAAATTTAAAACGGTACGACCAGGTCGGCGTACCACATGGAGGCAATCTCGGTGAATAATTTTTTTTTATTCCTTGACTAAGACGGGCTCAACTCTCATTTCGCGAACCGTATTTTTTCATTTCAAAAAGTATGATTTTCAGAGTTATAAAAGGGCGAAGAAACAAAGAAGCATATTTAATATTAGTGTAAGTAGCCATTCCCAATTATTTTCAGTAGTATTCCAAAAAAATTAGTTTGAAAATTTTTGAACAAGAAATGAGAAACATTTTTTGAAACGTATGTGTTAATGTGTATATATAGCACCGAGGCACTTACCGATGCGCATACATGGCTCTCTATGCGATGAACGCAATACCTCACACAGAAATACATCAGAGATACAACGGCCGAAGTCATAGAGATAGATATATACACATATTTACTGCAGTCGTATATTCTCCAACGAATTGCTTTGAACAAAGCATTATGGAAAAAAACCATTATATGCGGCAAGAGATGCAAACCATATATTTTACTATGGATACTACAGGGCAAAATAATATACATGCAGTAATTACATAAACTTGTTCATGGCGTAGATGACTTCAGACAAGATAAGGACTTCTGAAATTTCCTCACAGAAACGTCCAAAAATATGGCTGATATGAGTACCATCGTAACTCACACAAAACATAATTATAATCAAAAAAGCATGCAGATGAGTTACACACTTAACGTATGTCTCAAGCCTGGTAAATTCGAGTCACTCACACTTTGATCGATGCGTGGATATTACTGAATGACGAAGTATATCATCCAGTGTGGAAAGTGATTTCAAGCCCATATAGCTATCATGTCATAAACATGCACGAGGCCCTTAAAAAAATCGTTTTGCTCTAATCTACACAACTTAAACGTTAAAATTCATCTCTGGACTAAGTTCAATTTTCTGATCAGTGGTTAAGTAGCCTTTCTTTGAGCTTTACTTAAAAAAATTCAAATCACTTTTTGTCAAATTTTTCGCCATAGGATCTTAAAAATCATATTTCGAGTATTTAGTCTGAAATCTCAAAAAAAGTAGCCCAAGTGTAAGTTTTTTTTCTGTGGAGCTAGCTTTGAAAAAATTTGAATGATTCTATAATTTCTCTTTACGAGAAGCATAGTTTTTCCGAGAAATTACTGTCAAAAACGGTGATTTTTTTTCAATTTTAGAAATAAGTAAGTGCGAAATTGGAAAACTGCTCGTACAATAGTCTACTGCCTACCCCTTTCCAAGTTATGTCAAAATTTCAGCTTTAATTTCGACATTATAACCTGGGAGAGATAGTTTTATTTTTGGCTTAGGTCTCTTGTTTTGCTTATGTGTGAAGGAGTCATGCGTACAAAAAAAACTTTGAGATAATTTTTTCCACAAGCTAAAGGATAGTTCTCCAAGAATGGTTAATCTGGACCAGTATCCAAATCCTGATTGGCTATTTTTTATCGAGCTATAACAATTCGGCCCAGTTACCCCCTTAAGTTCATTAAAGATATGCAAAAGTTTGAGCCAAGCGAGCTTATTTTATTGATTCCACACGAAACACTTTTCAATTTTTCTACTTTGTAAAATACAGTAGAATGTTCACTCTGGAAGACACAGAGCCTTTGAATAATATCAACAGTTGAATTTTCATCAACCATACCTTAAAGTCATTCGAAATGATATAAAATTTATACAGAAATTTATAAAACTTTCAATTTGCGGTTCTAAACAATAGCCCGGTCAAATAATCACGCAAAAACATCAAATTTTCAAGGGTTTTGGGAGCAAGACCTTTTTTATGACTTCCTTATTGTTTTCCGTCCGGATTGACCGCGTAATTGGTAAACATTGATTTTTGTTATGAAGTCTCGTCTCAGATTGTTTGTCACTCTCATTAATAATTAGTTAATACTTGCCTGTAGATCTAAGTATTCACACACCCTCAAAACATATTAGATTTGATGAGATAAATTACAAACATATGGCACAATCATATGTACAAGCAGAAATAACGGTATGCGCCGTGTTTTGTACGAAGCTCTCGCGACTATATGAGCAAAATTTTAATTATTGCGCCTTAATACACATAGCTTATACAGGCGCACCGTTTTTTGCGTTGTATTATTATCTTAATGGATGCCGACAGGGTAGATATTATCTATCCTCCGTGTAATTTAATTATAATAAACTATGGCGATGTTTTGAGGAACGGCGCGGATTTTAAGAGATATGCCAATAAACAATACAAGTTGATGCCATGAAATTCCACTAACAGAAGTGGGAATGCCAAATTTGCGGAAAAATATAACTTGATCAATTCATTAATCAAAACATTTCCCGTCTGAAATGAGAAAGATTTTGCCAGTTTAGGGAAAATCATCTTGTATGATTACTGTAACTATTGGTACACGGATACGGGGCTTCTTGTTGGACAAACTTTTTAGTGAATCTTCTTAATATACCATCTCAAAGTGATGTTTCAATAATCCAGGCCAACTTTTGTAACTAGCGTAATTTTTGGCATTATGGCTTTCGAGAAATTTTGAGTTCGAATTAAACTTTCAAATTCGACAAATTATGAGAAATTTTGATTAAAAGTTCCGAACATTATGGAAAAAATGCTTATATTTTCGTTTCATATATTTCTTTTTAATATTTGTTTCAAATCAACGAAGAAACTCTACAAAAATGGCTACTTTAACTTTTCGACTAGGTGTGACCCCATATTTTTTATACTCTCTTGGAATGAGATATGCTCTTTGGTGGTGAAAAACAAATATGACATAGATTAAATTGATTTTTAGTCAAAAAATAATTAGAAATATTCTGGAATTTTTTCTCTGATTCCTTGTTCAAAATTTTTAAATATTTTTTTATGATCTTAGGCTGAAAATATTACGGGATAGCTACTTTCACTAGGTTTTAATTATATTTCTTTTGTTTCTTCGCTACTTGTTTTATCTGGCATCAAATTTTTTGGAACGAAACTACGGTTTTGGCAGAAATCTATTCGAAGCCCTTTTTTATTTTCATAATTAACAACATATTTATCACATATTAAGTTGTCAAATTGGTCAGCCGACCATCACCACGTCAAATTTAATACAATTAAACTAATGGAGAAATACTATTTCTTTTTGATGTGCTAAAATTTCGGAGTTTTTTCCGTCTTTTTTAAAAAAATTTAAATTTTCGATTTTGATCCGTAGAAATCGTATAAAATTAAAAAAAAATATTTCGGGCTGGATGTCAACACCGCTATTTAAGGCTTCTAAGTAATTAAAATAACAATAATAACTTTTTTTTACTGTAATTTAGACACCTTTAATAAGCAAACGCGCGTGTTTTTTGAGTGTTTGTTTCAAAAGACGATTTTATAAAGTAAAAATAATCGCATCGAAGAAATTCAGATTATAAAAAGCTGAGGCTCAAAAGTGACAAATTACGTCTCGAAAATTTTTTATTTCAAAATTTTAAAAGGGAAAAAGTTTCCGATCACGCGAAAAAAAAATTAAAAATGCACAATCGTGTCAAAATGCACCGAGGCCCTTAAGATATCTATCACAATAAGCATTTTCGATTTCTCATAAGCTTTATAGTTTTCGCAGTATATCACCCGTAATAATGTAACAACTAAGCTCCATTCCCCCCCTTAAGGGGTAGCCGCGATGTAGGCAGTAATTGGTACCTTTTTTCGGAGCGATTTATTGAAAGAAAAAATGTCCCGTAAACATTATTTTATATTATTTTTTTATTCTAAACAGGAAACTGTTCCATACTTGCAAACGTTCTATGTTTCTTAACTTCATTTACATACTTAGTAATCTGTAAAAACCCATCAAAACACCCACTTTTCATTATGACTCCAATTTCCAACTTGACCGATTGTGCGAATTTTTTTTGAAAATCCTATTTATAAAACTTCAGACATTTCGGCGTGTTATGCAACTAATTAGAGTGGGGAGATATTATCTACATGAAGAAATTTCCTCGTAATGGAAGTTATTTTTTTCCATGGAAGGAAATGGGTATAAAACGCTCTTAAGAAGAAAATGCTTCAATTGCGCTTAAATATTGAAATATCGGCCTGGACTTTCCAAAATAACAAGTTAAGCAGGCTATAACACCCGAAATTAAATTGAGATTTATTTGAGGAAAAAATAAAATGTTCTATAAATTGCGTCGCCAAATGGCACACAAACCGGTTCACCTTAAGCAAGTGTTTGTAATTATCATCAGAAGTTTCAGAAACGAATTCACTTGACCCTTGCATCGGATTGAAATACGGAAACCAAAATAATACCAGAAAAACTTCCAAGTGATTCGGGCCTTGATTTTTACAGAGATTTACAAAAAAACTACTAATTAAAACGATTGCTTGGGACTTGATTTGCGGAAATTTTCATAACTATTCTAAAGGTTCGGACAAACAAAATGACAAAAAACATTTTTCATTGATTTTTCAACACGCATGTCAAGGAATCTGTAAACATGCATGAAAAGTCTAAAGTGGCTTTTTATTTCGTTTTTATTCACAGATTTCATTAACATTATCAGAAAAATTTTGACGAAAATCTTAAAATTCTTCATAATTGCTTCTTGATTTTCTTTCGAAAAATTTCACGAATTATAAAATAAAAGTGTGAAACTTCAAATCGTTCTCTTAAATAAATAAAAAATAATTTTAATGAGCGATACACATTTATTTGGTTCAAGTACGATAATAAGCACAAAAAATTTTATAAACCAACTATTATTTTCGTAAGTTAAATTGACGCCAGTCTGCCACATCGCTGCTACCCCCTTTAAGGCGGTGGGCTGTCGCTGAATTTGGCCTCTTCAAGGTTCTTTTCGCCAAACTAGGCAAAAAACATTTGAAACTAACAGAAACCATACTTGCGGTAATTTTAAACTTCACAGTAATCTCTGACTACAATCCCACCTACCGCCGGACACCTACGCTTTTAAAGCTCCTAAAAAGACACGCAGTTTAGTGCCTACTCCTTCAATTTTCATATTTTTTATTATTTTTTTTGTGTTCAGGCTCCGGGAAGCCTTACGAATATTGGCAACGCGCTTTGTTTTAAATTTTGCTTTCGCGGCCAAAAAACGAAAAACAAAATTATTGATTTATTTATGATTTAAATTGAAAGTGCGCTATTTTGTATTTTTTTGACGCTACCGACGTTAAAAATAGCACCACAAAATTTCTTAAACAGCTGTTCTTGTTATTTACGGAAAAAACTGTCATTTTGAGCATTTTTTTTGGGTTTCATTTTTTGTCAATAATTTAGGCTCAAACAACAAGTTGACGTGGCCTTCAGAGACGCACAATAAAATTTAAACAAAAACTCTTAATAGATTGTCAAACAAGGCTTGTGCTTTCAAGATGCAGTATGAGCCCGAGAGATGTATCTTCTGAAACTGCGTGGAGAAGATAGCTTTTGCCTGAGCCTCTCCAAATAGACCATTTCGACAATTTGGCTAAAAATTGAAAATTTGACATGGCCCCAAGGACGCCGACACGCAAAAATTTCAAAAAAACACGCTCTAATGAATGCTTTAAACAGTTCCTGTGCTTTCTGATGCAGTATGAGTTGAAACTGTATCTCCTCAACTTGGATTGGAGGAGATAGTTTTTGCCATGAGGCCTCCCAAGTTGACATGGTTCAAAGATTTTAATTTTTGTTTTATTTTTCCGCGTTTTTGTCCGCTGTGAAAGCAAAACTTTTAAAACACAAAGCGCTTTCTGCATATATTGTAAGGCTTCCTCGCGAGCCTGACCACAAAAAATATTAAAACATGATGAAAATTGAACCAGAGTACACTAACTTGCGTGTCTTTCTTCACGAGGCTTCTTTAAAAACCGTAAGGTGTACGGCGTAGGTGGAGTGTTATCGATTTACTTTAAGTTTAAAATTACGCAGAAGAGTTGTGTCTGTTAGTTTACAAATGTTTTGGAATCACACCTTGCTAGTCTTTGGTGAGAAAATGACCTTTGAAGGAGGCCCAAATCAGCGACACCACTCCCTTAAGAAGTGTTGCATGTCTGATTTGTGCAATTCTAAGGACGGTATGCGACTCTGATATTTTTCTGACGTCTATTGTATTATACAAATGCCTTAATGATTGCTGATCTGTTTTTTAAAGCAAAACCAACCACAATAAAAAAAAAAAATTTCAAATTTTTCAAATTTTTTCGCTTTTCTATTTTTTTTCTAAGTAGCTACAAACATATTCGCTTATTTGATGCATTAAGGTTGAAAATTTCGAATTCTATAATAAAATTATTTCATCAGTAAATTGTCAGCTTGATTTTAGTGGTATTTTCAGTTGTCACGTGACATTTTTTTTTAATTTTTCCGGAAATTGACCAAAAATCATATTTCAGATTATAATCAAACAATTCAGATGAGCTTGTCTTTAATCTTATAAATGCTTTAAAGAATACGCCAGTAAACATTTAAGCCATTTCAAAATTTATTCTCGAAGGAGATAGATTTAAAGTCTGAGAATGCCAAAAAAAGTCGTTATTTGCCGTTCTAGAATTGATTAGACATCGGATCAAAGAAAGCTTGTGTTTAATTTTGACATTGTTATTGTTACGTGTTCTGTGAAAATTTGGCGCTAATTTGGATATATCGTCTCGGAGGAAATAGATTTTGAAGTTACGAAAAGGTCTCCTTGTAAGCGATACCGTAACTATCAGTGTGATCATCAGAAACAATTTTTGATGCACGAAGCTGCAAGATCAAGATAGATCTACAAATAAGCATTTTGGATTTTTCTAATGAGCTCTTGTTTTCAATTAAATTCACCGAGAATATGTCAATCAGAGTCGGTACCCCCTTAATTCGACCAATGAGATTATTAAGTGCGCACCTTATCTATGAACTTGAAAGCCCCGCCGAAGTTTATTTTATGATCGAATTATGTCAAGCATAAAATTTTTCGATATTTTTTTCACTCTACTCTTTTAACCTTCACCTGCACCATAGTTTATGGCCCATAACGTTTCCGCAAATAATTTGTCAACTTTTTCTTGCTGGTTTGTTGATTAGCTTTTTGACAGATACGGATATGATGAATTTTCGAGTTATTGCTTTTAGAAAATTTTGAGCTCGAATTAAACTTTCGAATTCCACAAATTATGAAAATTTTTTTAAAAAGTTTCCGAGCATTATTAAAAAAATGCTTATTTTTTCATCAAATTTTTTACAGTTATTTGTTTCAAATCAACAAAAAAACTCTTCAAAATGGTCACTTTAACTTTTCGCATAGGTGCCACATTTTTTTCTATATAATATTTGAAAAATCACATGACATTTTTTTGGGATTTGTGTCGAACTATTTGGAAATATTTTGAAAAATTTCCTCATTCTCTGTTCAAAAATTTTCAAACTTATTTTTATGGAATCCTTAGCTAAAAATATTGGAATGGCTATTTTCACTATATTCAAATATGTCCTCGTTTTGTTTTTTGCTGCTTGTTTATACTCTGAATCGTATCTTTGAAGTAAAACTACGGTTTGGCACAAGTCCATCGAAGCCCTCTTTTATCCAGAATTTAAAAAAATTTATCACACTAAACTTGTTCAAATTTGGGCTAATTTGGATATATCGTCTCGGAGGAAATAGATTTTGAAGTTACGAAAAGGTCTCCTTGTAACGATTACCGTAACTATCAGTGTGATCATCAGAAACAATTTTGATGCACTGAGCTGCAAGATCAAGGATAGATCTACAAAATAAGCATTTTGGATTTTTCTAATGAGCTCTTAGTTTTCAATATAATTCACCCGAGAATATGTCAAATCAGAGTCGGATACCCCCTTAGTTCGACCAATGAGATTATTAGTGGCACCTTATCTATGAACTTGAAAGCCCCGCCGAAGTTATTTTATGATCGAATTATGTCAGCATAAAATTTTCGATATTTTTTTTCACTTCTACTCTTTAACCCTTCACCTGCACCATAGTTTATGGCGCAGTAACGTTTCCGCAAATAATTTGTCCACTTTTTCTTGCTGGTTTGTTGATTAACTTTTTGACAGATACGGATATGGAATTTCGATTATGCTTTAAGAAAATTTTGAGCTCGAATATAAACTTTTCGAATTCCACAAATTATGAAAATTTTTTTAAAAAAGTTCCGCGCATTATAAAAAATGCCTTATTTTTTCATCAAATTTTTTTTACGAGTATTTGTTTCAAATCAACAAAAAAACTCTTCAAAATGGTCACTTTAACTTTTCGCTTAGGTGACCAATTTTTTCTATATGATATTTGAAAAAATCACATGACATTTTTTTGGGATTTTGTGGTTCGAAACTATTGGAAAATTTTGAAAAATTTCTCCTATTTCTTGTTTCAAAAATTTTCAGAACTTATTTTTATGGAATCCTTAGCTAAAATATTGGAATGGCTATTTTCACTATATTCAAAATCTGTCCTCGTTTTGTTTTTTGCTCTTGTTTATACTCTGAATCGTATCTTTTGAAGTAAAACTACGGTTTGGCACAAGTCCATCGAAGCCCTCTTTTATCCAGAATTAAAAAAAATTTTCACACCTAAACTTGTCACAATTGGTGAACCAATCCATCCACCCGTTTGGAATGTATTTCACTTTAACTCATGAAAAAATTATTCTTTGGATGTGAAAATTTCGGTTTTTTCGTCTTTTTTCAAAAATATTTAAATTTTCGATTTTGACGTAGAAATCATATATAATTTAAATTAAATAAATTTTCAACGGTGGGCGAAACCATTTTTTAGAGTTTCTAATTTATAAAAAAAATTTTTTACTGTAATTAAGACACCTTCGATAGCAAACGCGCGTTTTTTGAGTGTTTTTTTCAAAGGACGATTTATAATATAAAATAATCGATCTGACAAAATCAGATTATACAAAGTGAGTTCAAAAGTTTCAAGTACGGTCTAAAAGTAAAGTTTTATTCCACAATGTTTGAAGTGACTAAAAGTTTCCGATCAAGCGAAAAAAAAATGAAAAAGTGCAAATTTGCCAAAATGCACCGACCCCCTTAAAAAACATAGCCCGATTGATTTGAATCCAACCTAATTTTATAAAACACGAACACAGAAAAAACGGGACAACGGTCTCGAAATCATGAATGGGGGCAATTTAAAGCCCACATAATTGTTAACTTTTGGCAGAAAAAAAAACAAAACTATTAATTAAATCAAATTTATGAAACTAACCCCTAACTGACCATTATTTTTCTTCCTCCCACCTTTTGAAAACGTCAAAACAATTGGAATTTAGCCTATTCCAATTGTTCACACGTTTAACAAAACTGCAAAAACACTGAGCAGAGCTAATGAAGTGTTACTAATGCCATTTTATTTATTCCGCTTTGGTTCAATGCAAACCGCGGTCACCATCATACAATGATGTTTACGGTCTTTACAAAATAGAAAGGCAAAAAAGTATACAAAATCTTATTTTTGGGTACATCAGTTGAAAATTCACTAAAATCACGTATGAAAATAAATATTGCTTTTGAATGCTAAAAATTTTTAACGAAAGACGCAAAAATCGAAAATAATAGCTGGTAATTTTAAGAAAATTTTTGCGTCTAATTTTCGAAACAACATTTTCATACAATCGAAAATGACTTTTTTCATAAGTTAATTCAGAGTTACAAAAAACATTTATGCGCGACATCAAAAAAAATTAATGACAATTGAATGACATCTGTTTAACTTATACAGTATGAGTCATACTGTATGAGCTATTAACCTTTAAAAAATCCAAAAATGACAAAAAATTTGAAAATCTTTATTTTTTCAAATTTTTCAACTAAATTTATCCGAAAAACAAAATATCGATCATGATTTTCAATCTTAAGATAAACTAATCGAACCCGCTTTTTAAATTAAGTCAGAATGTTTGATTGACATAAAGTTGTATTGTTTAAACAATTTGTTTCATCTCCAAAACCGAAAAAAGGATATGAAAAAATTAATGGTAAAAATAAAAAATTTTATTTCCTCTTAGATGTTTTCAACAATTTTTGAGATTTTGTCGTTCAATGCATTTATAGCGCGACTAGGAAAACTAAAAATTTTTTCGAAATACTTCTCATATGGAAAACTTACGACAAAATCTGATCCAGATCAGATCAAATGTTATTCTGAGTCTTCCGATCTGATCCTGATCCGAAAAAAAACGATTGTGCTGACCCCTGATTGATAACTCTACTTTACTTTTTAGTTGGATTAAGAATTCACAAATTATTGAAAAAAAATCAGCAAAGGCATCTATTATTTAATCTTGTTCTTCGATTCATCTTTGTTATTTTGATTCAGAAATGTTAATTTGACAAATAATTCAGACAGAAATATCAAACCTTTCACTATTTTTTACGTGAAAACTGAATTTTAGCTGATTCTTGAGAAATTTCAGTTGCAATATAAATGCCGATCATAAATTTTCACAGAAATTACAATCACACTGTAATGTTTGAAAACATGCATTTAAGACCAAATTTATCTTAAAGAATTTATCTTAACTCGTAGATTTGTGAAGTGAGTCTGTAACCAGACTTGATTTCTGCCATCTAGCTGCCATTCTCATAAATCGAGCCATATAAGCAAAGTTTCATTATCAACACATATTTTTTATTTAATCTTAAATTTAACAATTCAGCCAAGTTTGCTATACAATTAAAAGAAAAAAATTTCTTTTAACGAATAAAAAGGCATTTAATGGGGATAAGGAAAAAAATCGCGAAAATGACCTCCAGTAACAAACAAAAGTGCAATAATAATATGAATTTAAACTTCTATTTATATTCTAAACTACTTCATAGTGAACTTCAACTGATTTTTACCGCTCTGTTTTTTTATTTAGAGAAAACCGACCTCCTGGTCAACCCCAATCACCGGTCAAAGTTCAAGTTTAATTTCAAGTTCATCGTAGAGACTTAAAAGTACCCTCAAAATAATTGGAAGAGTCGACTTTTTGATGAAAATATTAGCAACTATGGGTCAATTATGTACTGAAAGGTCACATCATCGATTATGAGTCATTTAAAATAGATTTCATAAATTAAAATGATAGTCACCGATTCATCATTTAAGTGGCGCTACCGGGACATTTACGCATTATTAGGGGTGCTTTACTATTTTCACATTTTTGACATAAATACGAAAATAGAAAAGACCACCGGTTCGAATTAAATTATTTTATTTTTAAATATTTAATATTATATTTTAGGGTTAATTTAATTTACCTCATAGAGAACAAAGAAGAAACCGCTGCTTCCAGAGAAACTCGCAGATTGCCCACTTCCGGAACTGGATTTCCGGTGACTTGCCTAGCACCTCACCGTCAGTTGTGGATTTTGACCCGTCTGCCAGTTTCTGCTTTGCCTGCCTAGCAGCTGAACCTAATTAATAATTGGATTGTTAATTAGGCTTTTACTGTACCTTAAAATCAGCCGTTTCCTGAGAAATATATTTTTGAAATAAAATCCAGGAAACTTTAAAACAAGTCCTAGACTTTGAGCTTTTGGTTAGAAACTGACCTACCGGTCACACCGGCCCACCGTTTGAAACAAACCGACGCGCGCCCCTCGATAGATACCCCGCGTTGGTCTGCCTCAAACGAGCGGAGATCAGCTTCTTAACCTTAAGACACTGATTCAGATTTATTCAGCAGGTTTTAACTTTCGCAGGCTTAGCTCACAAGTTACCACGGCTCAAAATCGTTACTACTAAGTTGAACCTTGCCTAATCATAAATAAAACTTCTAGTAAACTTCAGGACAAACCCCAGAAGTCTACTAGAATAGGCTGTGGAACTTACACTACGGACGTCACTAGAGATCAAAAAATGGTCAAATTTTTTAGATTTCACAGGAGGATTTTTGCTCTCTGGCGACCTTTAAGTACATAATTGACCCATGGTTGCTGATATTTTCACTAGAAAGTCGACCATTCCGAATCTTTTGAGGGTACTTACAAGTTTCTACGATGAACTTTGAAATTGACGGTAATTTGATATACGGTACACGATATAGGGTAATTTGAAAAAGTACTCAAATTACGTCGAAAAAATTNAGATCACATAACGTTTTCGGAAAATGCCGTTATGTTCAAAATTCTTAGATTATGTGTTTATTTGCCCTCAAAATTTTTCGGCGTAAGTTGAGTACTATTTGTGTACTTGAACCAAAACTTTATTTCTTAATTTAAAGGTCAAGTGATTGTTTTTTGACTTTGTTGTAATGTAAAAATAGTCTTAAAAACTTTTAAAGATACTCCTTACTTTTTTCAAAAAGTGTTTTAAGCAATTTTGTAAAAAAAACAGTACTATTTTGGCCAACCTTATTACTTAAATATACGGTCACGTAATCATTTTTGGGCTATGGTGTAATGGAAAAAAATCTTAGAATTTTTTTCTGATCACGATCATAGGTTTTATTTGGTGATTCCAAAAATTTTTGCAAAAAATAACTACTGTAAT
>SCLH01000154.1:30564-67754 GCA_004367855.1 Oikopleura vanhoeffeni
GAAGAATCAAATAACAAAAAAAAATTCATTTGCGTACTGTATCAACGGTGAGTCCTACGTAAAATAAATGATATTCATAATAAATGTTCCGAAATATTTTATCGAAAGTGTTTACTGGTTTTTTATCCCTAGCGCGCCACCTGGTGGTTTCTGGACCGCGAGGACATGTCCATTGTCATTTTTTTTGCTTAATTAACTATTGATCAAAATTTCAGAGAATTTAATTTCGCGAGGGGGACTCCCTTAAACAGCTTTAAAAATGTTAATCAACAAAAAGTTTTGTCGTTCCGACCTTAAGGAGGTTGCTACTGCCATAAAGGAGTTTTTTGATCTCAATTTGTGAAGAAACCGTAAATGCGAAATACTTCAATTAAGTATTGCTGAATTGCTCGAAATCTCGGCTTTAAATCTGATCATTTTCGGACCATAAAATTTAAAAAAAAATTTCAAACTCTAGAATTATTATTAAAACAAAATTTGACCGGTATTGTTTTAACAAAAAATTTGTTTTAACAAAAATTCTAGAGTTTGAAAATTTTTTCCAAATTTTATTCCTACAAAAGTTTAATAATTCTGTTTTTCACAATCCCTGAAATTTTTAGACTTCTCCTGTAATAATTGAACGCGCTGAAATTTTTTTTAGATTTGAAATTACCGGTTTTGAGTCTGCTATACTTGTAAAACTGTATATAATAAAGGTCCGAAAATGATCAGATTTAAAGCCGAGATTTCGAGCAATTCAGGAATACTTAATTGAAGTATTTCGCATTTACGGTTTCTTTACAAAATGTGATGAAAAAACCCCTTCATGGCAGTAGCAACCTCCTTAAGGGTCTCGGTGAATTTTGACAGATTTGCACTTTTTCGATATTTTTTCTCTTAATGGGAAAATTTTTGCCACTTCAAAATTTTCGGATATAAATTCTTTCGAACAAAAGTTGTCACTTTTGAGCTTAATTCGCATAATCTGTTTTTTCAGATCGATTATTTTTACTTAATAAATCTTCTTTTAAAAAAACACTCAAAAACGCGCGTTTGCTATCGAAGGTATCTAAATTAAGGTAAAATTTTTTTTTTATTAATTCGAAACCGTTAAAACCGACCCATCCACCGTTTAAAATTTATTTAATTTGTTTATTTACGATTTCTACGTCAAAATCGAAAATTTAAAATTTTGAAAAAAGACGAAAAACCCGAAATTTTGGCACATCGAAAAAAATATTTTTTTTCATGAGTTGAATGAAATACAGTTTAAACGGTGGATGGGTCGGCTCACTAATTTGGCAAGTTTCGGTAAAATAAAATTTCGATAATTCTGGATTGAAGAGGGCTTCGATGGATTTCTGCCAAACCGTAGTTTCGTTTCAAAAATTATTATCCAGAGTATAAACAAGAGCAAAGAAACAAAACGAGGATATATTTGAAACAAATAAAAGCTGGCATTCGGAATATTGATTCGGTGGTTTCAAAAAAAATTGTTTGAACAACAAATGAGGAAAATTTTCAAAATATTTCCAAATAGTTTCGACCCAAAATCTCCAAAAAATGTCATATGATTTTTCAAATAGCATATAAAAAATATTTGGTCACCTACGCGAAAAGTCAAAGTGGCCATTTTAAAAAGTGTTTTTCGGTAATTTGAAAAAGATAATGAAAAAAAATTTGAACAAAAATAAGGCATTTTTTTATAATGTTCCGAACTTTTTTCAGAAATTTCTCATAATTTATCGAATTCGAAATTTTAATTCGAACTAAAAATTTTTAGAAAAAGCAATAATTCGAAAATTCTGTAGTTACAAAAGTTGCCTAGATTATGAAACATTCTTTTGATCTAGGTTGTAAAAGGGATGATCCCCGAGCGGATTTCCTATTCCCATCCCCATTTTTCCCCTATCTTTTGCTCAAACCTACGCGAAAAGGAGATGGAAAACCCACACAAAAGCCATCCGTTTTACAAGCCTGCCTTTGATGGTATATCCCTTTATTACACTTTGATTAGAATGCGTAGCCACAACGTTAAAATTACACGTTAAAAAGAGTAGTGGCTACGCATTCTAAGCAAAGTGTAATAAAAGGATATTGAGAAGAATATACATATAAACCCGTATAAACCCAGTACAAAGTTTTTCATCAAGGGCCCATATGATATGAGGCTATATCCGTATCTGTCAAAATGCACCGAGGCCCTTAATATAAGATCGCAAATATATAAATGTAGTATAAATTTAACTGTTTGACTAATACTGTATAAGTTATACAGTATAAGAGTTTAAAGAATTTTAAATCTAATCTCCAAGCTCAGCTAAGCTTTTTGCTAATTTATCTAATATCTTTGGTTTTGTCGGTATAAGAATTTCCATTCTTTTGCTAAATGCTTTAATTTGAATTTCTATTTTGGCGATAATATTTTAAACTTGTGAGTTTTAATTATGTGCGGTTTCGCTTCAAACCACCTAAACATCGTTGAACCATCTCACGATGTGCAATGAGTGCACTAACGCATGCTTGAAAAGTTTATAACCTACACATATGCATTATGTGATAAACGGTTCGTCATAAATACTGGGCTTGCGAGTTGAACAATATTGTAACAAATTTAAAGCATGTAAAATTTATCAAAAACTTAAATTTTACGGTTGCAAATCGTCTAAGATCTTAACCCTTGGAAGCATATATAAAAAAATGTCCCTCCGCAAAATCAGAACTTTCTTAAATTAAGTTTAGTATAATGCAAGATACTAGCTGATTTTAGTACTCACATAACGTATATGTTTGTTTATGAACACATAATTCTGAACTACTTTTTCCTCTTGTTAAATTAGCAATATTTATTTTATGAATCAAGAGTTATTTTTAAATTAATTTAAAATTTTTATAAATAAAATCAAAAATTTTACTAAAAATTTGGTAATTTGCTCAAAAAAACCAAAATAATTAATGGAAATTATCATATTGAAATTATTTATGGAATATATCTAATTGAATATATTAATAGTGGATTTTGATGACGATAAGACCTCTTCGAAAGTAAATTTCTCAAATTGAATTTTTTTGTGACCATATTCTTCAGCATAATTCTTCAACATAACGAAAAACCCCAAAATCAGCAAAAAATTTTTTCAAAACATGTCAATTTCAGGATCAAATTTCAATTTCAAAACAAAAAACCCGAATCTTTTCGCCCCGTTTTTGAGCTCATGTGACATTAAAAAACTTCAATTCATTTGTTTCTTCGTGATCTCCGCAAGTTCCTACAGCACTCTTTTTGGATTTGTTTTAAAATTCGTCTCCAGAGTCTCACAGGGCCTGTAAGTTGATTTCCCCTTGGATCGAAATTTTTGACGATGTTTTTTTGCTGATTTGGGGTTTTATCGTTATGCTGAGGAATATGGTAACAAAAAAAATTCAATTTGTGAAATTTTTTTTCGAAGAGGTCTTATCGTTATCAAAATCCACCAATTCAGTAGTAATTGCGTTATCTGTTCCTTGGTACATTTTTCTGTTATTTTAAGTGTCATACTGTATAACTAATACATGCGCAAAACACTTTGGTTAAAATTGGAACATTTCAGATTTAAATTCGATTTCTAGTTCCAAAATTGGTATGGTCCATACCATTTGAACCTATAATTTATAGGCTATGACCAAAAACTTAATTAACTTAATTGTATTTTTGGGTTGTCAGTAAAAAATTTAATAATGCATTTCTCGGAAAGGTTTCCAATATGAATTATTATGCGATTTATGAATGATAGAAGGTACATTCGAGTATTATAAAAAGCTGTATGCCTCCAAGGGTTAAAGGAAACACTGGAATTGAGGTGGTTAGAGCTCCTCTGAGCATATTTTTGACGAATCTGCGGTCAAATTAAGGATCAGAAAAGTACGAAGGAACCTGAACATGGTGCGGTTTGTAAAATAAAGCCACAAGAAGCTTAAAGGGTGAATAAAAATGGACAGCTAAACATTTTCAAACCCCAGAAATGTAACGTGTTCGTCAATCTTAAAAATTACATGATCAAATTGATAGAAGGTTTGAAACATATATTGCGCCACCCTTAAAAGTCAGATTATGCAGTTTATAACGAATAATTGGTTATTAAGAATCCATATTATTATGAATCTATAAAAATCTGTTGGTTATTATTTTTCTTGAAATGTCTAATTTCTTGTCAGTCAATGATTGACTGTCAGTCAGCACTGATTGTTAGAAAATTAGTAGGTAATGTTTTTCTCATACAGAATAGGTATAAAAGTATTTTCGTAGCATGAATATAAAACTATATATGAAGTTGTTTTGTGCCAATCGGCACAGAACAGAGTAGGGTGATATTCTGAATTTCTGAGTATACGGGTTAACTTGTATCGAGACGTAGAAATTTTAACTAATTTTCTCTAGAGTGAATAAATGTGTATTTTGACATTGTGTGTATAATTTCATAATATTTTGCGAAAGATCGGGCGCATGAAATTATACACACAATGTCAAAATTCACATTTATTTACGCAATATCGCGACATGTCGATTCGGACATTCCCCTCACAATTTAAAAACACGTGACCTTGTAAATGAGAATTAAGATATGCTTCAAAAGTCGTGAAAATATAAAGATGGAACTTATTTACACAAGCTTGGTATGGGAAATTGCCCTCTGATATCAAAAACTTGGTTAATTTTCTTGAAAATTCATTAAATTGTCTATTACGATTGGTTAGCCAGTTAAAATCATAAAAATTATAAATTCATTAAATATTCAATAAGTGTGGATTGTTAAACTAAGTGCTTAAGGGTAAGCTTTTTTTGAACACGCGGCTGAGGTTTTACACTCTCACTGGAAACGGAACGAAATATTCACAAAACGGATTTTTGCATATCCAACAGACAATTAAAACTCCAAGACAATAATTTTTATTTTTTGACGATGTCCGGTTACGCTAATTGACCGATGAGGTCTAAAAAGACGATTCTGAGAACATCGCACATCTTCGTAGCCAATTTTTTGGCACTCTGGCACAACTTGTCGTCGGAAATTTTTTGGCCAAAATCTTTTGTCAATGTAAGCCGCCAAAGGTCAAATTAAGTTTTTGTATCTCTCAAATGAGGGACCTTGAGCTGAAAATATACTTACCTTCAGGGGTCGGACTGCGCTATGACTCTATCTCAAAAAAAATGAAAGAACATATATAAAAAAAGTATGCATTAGTATCAAGATTCGAACTCTAACAAACTCACCGTCAGACTCCAAAACGGTTACCATTATACCAAGGAAAGTTATCACACTGCTAAATTTCTCCTATATATAATATGCCCTATTTTACGGTGTCCAGAGAAAAAAGAATATTGCCAATAAAATCTGACAAAAGTGTGTTATAAATCCATAAAATTATTTCGAAAGAAATGTGTGTGTTCTCAGAATCGACTTTTAAAATTTTACGGTCAATTTCAGGTAATAACCGACATCCGTCGGAAATCAAACATTAAAGTCTGTGAGTTTTTGAATGTCGTGTTGATGCAAAAAATTCCGTTGTGATATACTTGTTCCGTCTCAAGTGAGAGTGTCAAAACTCAGCTGGGTTTCTAATAAAAAGGTACCTAAGGGCCTCGGTGCATCGTCGACGATCACCGATATGAAGCTCTTGATAAAAACTTTTCACTGGATTGATATTTCTTCCCAATATACCATTCAAAGTGATGAATTCATAAACCAGGCATTTTGTGGACTGAGCGAATTTTTGCATTATGGCTTTTATAGAAAATTTTGAGTTCGAATTTTTTTATTCAATAGTTGTTTCAAATCCAACAAGTGAAAAAACTCTACAAAATGGCTACTTTAACTTTCGACTAAGTGACACAATTTTATAGTGCTCTTTGAAAACCATAACTGGTTAGTGATTTTGGTCAAAAATAATTAGAAAATTTTCTCATTTCTGTTAAAATTTAAAAACTTATTTTTTATGAATCCTTAGCTGAAAATATTCGGAAGGCTACTTTCAACATAATTTAAATAATATTTCGTTTTTCTTCGCTTTGTTTATACTCCGAATCATATTTTTGAAAAGAAAATACGTTTGTGCGCGCAATCTAGTTAAGGCCCTCTTTAATCAAGAATTAAAAAATTTATCATCCGAAATGGTACTACTTGCAAAATTGGTAAACCGACCATCGACCACGTAAAATTGTAATAAATGAAACTCATGAAAATAAATATTTTCCAATGGCTAAAAATGTCGTTTTTCGTTTTTCAAAAATTTTAATTTCGATTTTGACGTAGAAATCAATAGTAATTAAATTATATAAATTTTCGCTGGTGGTCAAGACCGTTTTTTAGAGCTTCTTAAATAAGAAAGTTTTATTTAATTAAAAAAAAATAAATGTATTTAGACACCTTGATAGAGAGCAAAACAGCAGGTTTTTTTGAGTGGTTTTCAAAAGGCGAATTAGAATAAAGTAAAAAAATCAATCTGAAGAAATTCAGATATACAAAGTAAGTTGAAAAGTGGCAACTTGTGTTCGAAAAAGTTTTTATCCGAAAATTTAAAGTGGCAAAAAGTTTCCCATCAAGACACAAAAAAATTGAAAAAGTGCAAATCTGTCAAAATGCACCGGGCCCTTAACCCTGGAAGCTCCAAATTGTTTATTCGCAGAGCTCCTGCACCACTTAAGTGGGGCGACTTGAGCCCGCATTACGGATAAACTACATTTCATAAAAGCCGTGAATTATCTTTATTTTGTAAAGATAGTCCAACTTAGCGACGTAATCAATCAGATTTTAAAATTTTTATTTAAATCGGCCAAAACTGTGCAGCAAAGATTGGGCTTTGATCACTTACCTCTTTTTGAAAACAGGAATATTTTCAAAAACATTAAACTTTAAGCTGGTTGAATCAACCAACCAGTTTGATGCTGTATTCTTTTCAATAAATTCTTTCCATCCCAAGTCGGGGATGATCCTGTTTACAATCCTGCCCAACGGATAAGCTGCTTATTTATACAACTAGAAAAACAAATAAAAATCATACTTATATGACCTCCTTAAATTTCCAGCTTTAACTAATAGCTAATTCAAATATCCGGTAAGATAACTATCGATTAAGATTTGCCCCTATTTAAAGACTGCCCGTTAATATCCATCAACAACCACTTACCCGTCAAACCCAGAAATCAATGAACAATGTTAAAAATGTTTTTCCTTAATTACCGTGCCGCCCAAGTTTAAATTGAGAGCTTTTAGATGTGGAAAATCTATTTTCCAATTCCAAACGACAAATAAGACTGAAAAACCGTGAATTTCGACCAAGATTTGTTTCAAGGAGACGTCGTGGATAATGAACATTTTCTAAGGACCCAAAATAATTTGAGAACAAAGTTATTTAACTAAACTTAATTAATAGATATTAGTCACAATTCCCTCCTTCTCGCACGCGCCAATTTGCAATCATAATTAGTTGTCCTGCGCTTTTGCCGATACTTATTCTCAAATCGTTAAAAACCTTTAAACAAAACTTGAAAATGTTTTAAAATAAAACGAAACTAGTCGGATTTACCTTAATTAATAGAGTTCATAAAATATCAATGATTTATATCGATTACGGAACCTCCTGGAACATATTGGCTAGTTTTTTAGCCAATTTTTTTTTATAATTCGGCTTTTGAAAACGACTTGTCCAATTAAGTTCTTAGATAGCTCAAACTGAGAACAAATAGTGAATAATAAAATGAAAAATATTGGTCCATTTTTGCTTTTTTGTTTTTTTGCTTTTTTTCTAAGGTTACTAAAATTGTTTAATTATCAGTTTTTGTTTAAAAAAAAATGGAAACTATGGTCTAATGCGGATCATTTTTTTTTAAATAATTCTGCTTAGTTTGAGCTATCTAAAAACTAAATCGGATGAGTCGTTTTCAAAAGCCGATTCATATACAAATTTTGGCTAAAAAACTAGCTGATATGTTTCAGGAGGTTCCGTAATCGATATATTTATATTTTTGATTTTTTAATAATAGTTCAGTTTTAAATGTCAATAGTTCAGTTTGTTCTTTTGACTACCACTTCAGTTTTAATTGCCGTCGAGACTAAGAGTGATTCGTTGACCTACATCCGATATAGCTGCTTTCAAAGCGCTATGAGGCTAATCTTGCAAATTGAAAAACATAGGGAAATCGAATAAATAACTATATTTTAGCCTAGTGTCATTTTAAATAATTCACTTTTGGTCTCGACGCAACGTCAAAATCAGGCGGTATCTATGTTCAAAAATGTAAATAATTTTTTCAAACAAAGTTTACTTCGTGTCGCGACATGTCGCAAAAAAGGTATAATTCTTAATTTTCGAGGCCAAAATAAAGTTTTTATAATTGGACGTCATTGTCTTAAAAGTTTTGAGAAATTGGTACACAAATAAAAAATACTACCTCAGTTGTTTCCTGTGACACCTTAGGCTTTGGGAGGACCTCAAAATATTTTAAATTAGACTAATTAACAGATCTCACTAACTCTTACATAGGCCTTTGAAATTATATCGAATTTGAAATTTGTTCCTAAGCGTAAATACAGAAAAAAATCAGCTAAATTGAAATAAATGAGGTCTTTCGTCAGAATTTGATTTTGTTTGTGACAAAAAAAATGAAATTGTGTGGAATTTTGAAACCCAGAATTTATACGCCAGCAAAATTCGAATTGATTTTAAATAATAATTTTATACCAGTATTTTATACCAGGTATTACAGTCAATAAGCGGTTTAAATCTCTGAAATCACTAATAATTCAATCAAAACATTTTTCTGGCAGTACCTGCTAAAAGAGCCTTTGATTGGGCAAATTATCTTCACGATTTGAAATAATAAATTCAAATTATAATAATGAAAATATTTTCAGTCAAATTTTTCATGATTTGAGAGACATTCGGGTTGACAGTTCTTCAAGAACCAAATTAATAGCTACTGTAATTATTGTTTTAAGTAATATGAGTAAAAGATTTCAACGCTACATGTTTAGCTTGTCATAGTTCGACAAGTTGTAGGCTACAACCACCTGGTCAACCAAAAATGACCGGTTAAAATTTAAGGTTAATTTTAAGTTCGTCAAATTGATTTGAAAATACCATCAAATAATCCTAGAAGGCGTCTTTTAAATGAAAGTGTTAGCAACCACAGATCAATTATGTAGCAAAAGTTGCTAGAGAGCAAAATGTATCATCTCAATTTGAGGCTTGCTTACCTCTATAGCGACCCTTTTGCACATAATTGCCATGTGGTCGCTAAATTCTTTATTAAAAATCGTATTTTTTCGATAATTTAAAATTGTATTGGTTCCAAAAAGCAAAAACAAGTTATTAAAATCTGAGTTTGCGAAAAAATTGTGTAGGTGTTCGAGCGTCAGAATAGAAGTTTAGTGACAGACATAGCATGTCATTTGGAAAACAATCTGAAGAAGCAGAAAGCCACATTTCTAATAAACTTTTGTCCGGCCAATTCAAGTTGTTAACAAATAAACGAGCCAAAAAGTTAGTCTAATGATAATATTTTAAGTCAATTTTCCAGATAGTTTCTATAAATATATTTCCAAGGGTTCTGAATTTTTGGCTAATACTGTTTAATAAAATGTTCAAATGTTTATGAAAAAATCAGGCTTACTAAGTAAGCCAGTATTTGCTCAAAAACATTTTATTTGATAAAGTAAATTTACTAGTCTATTTATGTATCATCAACTCTTGAGCTTGGTTCAGCCACCGATATTGCACTAAAAATATCAACTGTATACAAGGGGAGGCCCAATATCGCCGAAAGTTTTTTCAAAAAAAGTTCCGCGATATTGTGCACTTTCGGCGATATCCTTTTCCCAACGGAACTCCATCTCAAAATATCTCTATAGCGCGTGTTCGAATCTCACTAATGTCGTCTTACTGATTGTCTTGAGTATATTATAGGCAAGGATGCTTGATATTGGTGACCTTAGCTAAAGTTGAGTGTGTAATCACTCAAGCAATCACTAATACAATCACTTAGACAACATCAGTGGGATTCGAACACGCGCTAAAGAGATAGTTAATGTTTTTGAGATGGAGTTCCGTTGGGAAAAGGATATGGGGATAAAAATAATTTTTTTTGTTCAATAATGAAAAAACACGTGGGCGTTCAAAGTGGGGTCATAATTCGAAAAGTTTTTTTTATTTTATAAGGAGTTTTACAATAGGTTCAAATGAAGTAGAAAACTTAAATGAGTAGAATTACGTACTACACCAAACGCGATCAAATGAAAATTCAAATAAGTAGATTTGGGAAATTTAATCTTGAAATATGAAGTCATTCATGACGCACTCAAAGTAATTTGTAATAAAAACCTCAAACGCCCACGAAATTTCGGCGATATTGGCTCGTGCAACGATATAATCCTCATTTATCACTTTATTGGTTTAGAATGCGAATAGCCACAACGTTAAAATCACCGTTAAAAAGAGTAGTGGCTACGCATTCTAACCAAACAGTGATAAAGGGATATAGGTACTGGAAAGGAATTTAAGTATAATCGTGAAATTGCGTAGGTTTTTTCGGCGATATGGCGCCACAAAGCGAGAGTCTTCCTGTAGTATGATTTAACCCTAATAATTTTTTAATAAGATGATCAATTAACGTTATCTGCCTTTTTCCAGAGTACAAATCGATTTTCTACCACTCGGCAGGTTGAAAAATTAGGGATCTTATCACTATGTGAACAGCTTATCAGTATGTGCTCTTTAGAGAGATCTCCCACGTTACGGTTTGCGGTAAATAGACCGGACATTACAAGGTCAATTTTAGGTTCCTATAAATAAATTTGGTAAAATCAAGGAGTCAGAATTAGCCCGGGAGAAATGATGTACCACTTCCGAATTACCGACGCGTCGTACCGCGCACGATGTTCAGCATTTTCGGATTTGCTA
Source organism: Oikopleura vanhoeffeni (assembly GCA_004367855.1). Taxonomy (NCBI): domain Eukaryota; kingdom Metazoa; phylum Chordata; class Appendicularia; order Copelata; family Oikopleuridae; genus Oikopleura; species Oikopleura vanhoeffeni. The sequence continues at coordinate 41,482 of SCLH01000154.1, forward strand.
AGCACCCCTAAACTTCGTTCGATTTGCCAAAAATTTTCAGAATTTGGGGAGAAAATGCGATTGGTACAATACGATTAGTCCATTCAAGAATGTCCAAAAAGTTGGAAGATGGACTTCTTTGGAATCCGATAAATTTCAAAACTTATTTTAAATTTTTGTCGAAAATAGTTTTTTATAATAAAGCTGACAATTTGGAAACGACTGAAACCAAAAACAGTCTTCCATCATCTAGAAAAAATTAAGAAAACAATTTGTAAAACCAGAAACAAAAAATTGCGGTTTCAGGTACCTTCACAAAAAATATAAATTGAAATAAAAGTTGAGCGTAAAAAATTCGGTCATAATACCGTCGAAAAATTGTCATTTTTTATAATGGTTGAAGTTATATAAAAATATCTCGGCACTAATAATACTTTTAAAGGGCGTACTACGTTTTTAAAAATTATGATTTTCGCTGATTGGTCGATCTTTGATCGTAGTTTAGTAATCTGAAGATCATTACCAGCATAAGACCAAGAATATTCTAAAAAGAACAGTATGTGCTAAGTATTAATAGGTGTAAAAAGTTGTTATTGAAAGTACATTTGAAAACAAGGTGTATTCTAAGTTTCAGACTAGAAACAAAAAAAAAGTTTCATAATCATCCTGTCTAAAAACTTCCCCTGCAAATTCCATGTAAACACAAATTACCAAAACTGGCGAAAAGAAACAAAAAAGTGAACGTTCCTTAATCCTCTCTCAATCTTAGGTGGTTATTACCGCGGTTGATTGATGGTTAATTTGGGTCTGGATGCATCTACTTGGTACGACGGTAATGCGGAAGTGGTACAGGGAGTGATGGTCATCATTTATCCCGGGCTATTTCGAGGTCCTTAATTTCACCAAACTTATTTTAAGGAACCTAAATTTGACCTTGTAATGTCCGGTCCAGTCACCGCAAACCGTCGTCGTAAGACCCGTAACGTGGGATATGTTCAAATCGACTGAATAAGCTGAATAAAACACATTTTTTTAATTTAAGTTGTTCAACTCACAGAAAAGATGGCAAAATTTTAATTACGATTTAAAATCACCACAAAAATGTAACTGCTTGGATAATAGAAAAAAAATGATCTTTTCAAAAAATTAATTGGCCTTTTTATCATAATATATTGACTTTATCATAATATATATTGACTTTATCATAATATATATTGAGTTTATCATAATATATATTGACTTTTTCAGAAAATATAATGATTTTTTCAATATAAAACTTGAAAAAAAATTAAGTCATTTTTTGAAAAATATTATGGCTTTTTTGGAAAAAATATAATAACTTTTTTGAACAAAATTTTATTATTCTCTCAACAGTCAGCACTGGTCATCATTTATCCCGTCTTCGTCAGGCCCGTGTCCTTGGAGATGTGAAATCTCAGATGTCCCGATCAAGTTAATAAGATGAATGAGACCAAAATTTCAAAATTTAAGTTGTTTAACTCACAGAAAACACGGCAAAATAGGGAATATGGTTCGAAAATTTGGAATCGAAATCACCGCACAAATGCTACTGCTTAAATAATGAGGTGATAAGTTACTTTACAATCTCTTTTTATAACATTCAAGTGAGTTGGGATAGTTTTAGAAATAATCTTGCGTTTTCGCCGTGAATTTTTTCCGCATCATTTCAGGGAAAAACAAATTAAACTTTTTCTTTAAATTTGTTGAAGCTGCCTTTTTTCTGCAAAATTCATGTTAGATTATACAAAAAAAATTGTTTGGGCATGCTACGCATAAAAAAATATTTTCAATAAATAGAACGTTTTGGCCTTATACACAACACATGGTCCGGAGGAGCTATTGTGAGGGCGGTTCTAATCTCAATTGAGTTTGAGGGAAGTATATGAAAGGCGAAATATTTAGACAATGAGTCGCGTGGGTCAGTCGTAGTTTCCTTCACACTTCTATTTATACAATCCACTGCTCAGACTAACTCACACTCCAAAAATTAATATTTATCTATACTACCGTAAAGTAAATTTGTTCTGGTGCGAAGTAACATTTTTAAATTACGTCACAGATTCTATCAAAAAGTCCACAAACGTTCTATTTAGAGTTAAATTTTCGGTAGAAAAATTCACTCTAATGGTGAATCCATTTTAATAAAAACTTTCAATTTCTGATCGTTTAAATCTGTTTTTCCAAAAAATATCATATTCTGATAAAATTATTATGGCTTTAAAATAATTTCTGAAAAATGGCAATTTCCAAATAAATAAATAAACAAAAATATTTTTCAAGCGACAAAAATATATATGATCGAAATATTATAATATCAAGTTAACCCTTGAAGTTATTTTTGAAAAAATGTTTAATTTTTTCTGTGAGCAAAAACAGGTAGATTTAAGAATAGGGTTTTCTGAAAGACCTATGCTGCTAAAGAATGTTCTCTCGAATTCATAGCGCAATAATAAAGTTTTTACTGTCATTTTTTAATTAAATGTGATTTTTTCAAATGTTGGACACAAATTTTCGAAAGTAATATCGCAGAACTTTTGTTTTTGGTGACTCCAAGGGTTAAAGCGTCAAAAGCCTGAAAAACAGCAATATCTTCTAATTATATATTTAATATTACATATACACATTACATATTACATATACACATTACATATACCACATTACATAGTACACACTCCTAAGCTTATACACCAGTGACAGTATACACCATTACATATACCAACATTACATATTTACATATACACATATACTATTACTATTACATATACACATTATTATTGATATACACATTACATATTATCATATACACATTACATTTACATATACAACATTACACATTACATATTACATATACACATTACATATTACAATTACACATTATAATTACACATGACATTATTACATATACACATTACATATTACATATACACATTACATATACACTTACATATCACAGTTAACATATACACATTACATATACACATTACAGTATACACATTACATATACACATTACATTACTACACATTACATATACACATTAACATATACACCAAAACTTACATATACACATTACATATACACTTACATATCACATACATATAACACATTACAAATACAACATTACATATACACATTACATATACAACCTATCTACAATATACACATTAACATATACACATTACATATACACATTACATATACACATTACATATAACATACATATACATTACATATACACATATACATATACACATTACATATACACATTAACATATATCACATTACATATACACATTACATATACACATTACATATACCACATTACATATACACAATCCTATACAATATACACATTATATACAATATACACCATACATATAACACACAATATACTTACATATACTACACTATACATTACATATACACATTACATATACACATTACATATACACATTTACATATACACATTACATATACACATTACATTATACACATACACACATTATACACATTACATATACACATTAACACATAATATACACATACTTCCAAATACATATCACATTACATATACACTTACATATAACACATTTACAATACATACATACCTTACATTATACACATTACATATTCCACATTACATCATAAAACATCATACATATACACATTACATATACACATTACATATTACATTGTGATATGTGATATATTTAGGCCGGCCCAGCAAAAAATGAGTTGCCCAATAACAAGGTCGTTTGGTTCTGAAAATAGTCAAAAAAATCCGTCTGCAAGTTAAAAAAATTAATAATGCACTATTTCTAAAATTGAAAGTCAACTGAGTCATTTAAGCTGACTCAAAGCCATTGCTTATTCCGCAAATTTTCAATAAATATATTTAGGAAATGAACTTTAGGAAGCGATAATTTCCATCAAAAATTTCCCATACTTTTGTGGATTTTTGTCGACTATGAAAAGTTCAGTTTTTTTATTTTATAAATTCAGAGTCAACCGGAAGTACATAATGCATGGCACGTTATAAATAATTTTGACAATGATTGTTGCTTCCCCCTCAAACCCGCTTCTTGGCCGGAAATCGTATTATTAGGAAAGGTTCACTTTTAAAGTTTACAAATTCCACAAAGCCTATAACATGATAATGATCATGCTAACACATCAGTGGCGGAGCTAAATTCGAATAGTCTAAACAAAACTTGGTGTTTTTGTGATAATTTTGTTTAGAGATAGCGTATATATTTAAAATCCGGGAAGATAGTCGATTTTTGGTAAATGATACTAAAATTGTGGCTTGATTTATTAAAAATGGATCCTCTCACCGGATTTAAAATACTCTATCCTTTTTTTAACCAAAGTGAAAATCTCTAAAGGCTATAGACTATAGCGCGTGATCGAATCCCACTAGTGTCGAATCCTAAGTCGCCTTATTGGCCGGAGGGGTTGATCGGCTGATATAACGCAACAATCAACTTTGGTGCTCCCAATATCAAGCACCATTACCTATTATTATACCCATGACAATCACTAAGACAACATTAGTCGGATTCGAGCACGCGCTATAGAGATCATCATCATTTTCAAGATCCACTTCGGTTGGAAAAAAGCTATGGCGTATACCTCCTCAATGTCTTATCATGTTTAACTGAGAGCTTGAGATTCTGCCTCGATTAAAATTAAAAAAATCTTGGAAAACCTGAGCATCTTGAATTATTTTGGATTACAGAATCAGTTTGTGACAAATTTTCCGCCTGTGCAATTTCATCAGAATAACCTTTTTTGCCAAAATTTCACATTTTTTTGTAACTCAAATAATGACCACCAAGTTCTCCATATATTTTCCTTTATTTCCTTTTACAAAAATTTGTCTGAATACAAATGCGCCGTTTTAAATCATGCTAAGGTAAATTTTTTAGGGTTACCACCACTGTCCAGCAAAAACCGTAATAGCTATCAAAAAACGATAGCTACTACGGTTTGTGCTGGACAGTGGTGGTTACTCTAAAAAAAACTTACCTAAGTTAGCTGATCGGTTCAAATGATTATTTTAAGAAACTACAAATAGTCGGGGTGGTCTCGCGGTCATCCAACAATAAGTAATCTGGCTAGAGGGCGCCAAAGTGGTAAGTTTGGGATATTTTGATTTAAATACGAATCTAACAGTTAAATTCCGATTAAATTTATTTGTTATGAAACTTCACCTTCAAATGATTATCTTGAATCCTATCTAACAAATTTTCATTAACTTATAAAATACAGTGATTTTTTTTAAATTCACTGAATTTCAGTTTAAAATTATATACAATGCATAGCCAAGATCATACCCTCAAATAATTATTTGACTTCAAAGTTCACCAATTCGAAATAATAACACTTTATAAATGCTAATTTTGTGCTACGTTTCAAAAAATTTGGGTAAACAAGTGATTATAAAAAATCTATCAAGTGTAAACGGGTGCGGCTACAAGAAAATGAGATTTTTCATCTGAATACATTATTCATGCAAAATACTTAGCACCCGGTTTTTTCACTTTACCGGATTTTTGTAACTGTCAAATTGTGGTTCACCAAAAACAGCTGAGAACAAAGGGGGGGTTAAAGCCAGAAAACTTCAGAAACTAAGTTTGAGAAGATAATAAAGTTTAAAGAATTTCATTTCAATAAATTTCGTCAGAAATACTACCTAATCATTCATTAAAATTTTTGAAAATTTCGGGTTGTTGACCCTGTCTCTCACAAAATTCCAAATAAAAATAGAGACGTTTTCTGGTATCTTAATTCAGTTGATTAAAAGTTTGAAATGCCATTAAAATTGAGTTCGAGAGAACCAATTATGTTGAGCATAAATAACTTTGAAAAATAAAAACATTCTTTGTATCATTGATACCTATTATTATATTGGCAGTATTGCAAAATTTCTACTGCCTTCATGTTCAAGGGTTAACTTATTAATTAATTAATTAATTATTAATAAAAATAAATCTAAAACGTCGCCATTACGCATAAGAATAATTATTAATAATAACACTAGATTGGTAATGTACTTTTAACTACTAAGGTCACCCTAGTAGGGTGAGGTAGGAATAGCGAAAGTTATTTTTGCTAAACATTTTAAATTATTTTGGAATTGTAGCCCTTCGAAAAATATTCTGTTTAAAAAAATCGTCAGCAACTGCTTGAAAATGCAGAACCGTTTTTGTAATTGCCTGTATATATTTAGCTTGATTTTGTCGTAGTATTTCAGACTTTGGTGCTCAATCGCACAAAAACAAAAGATGTTTTTATTGGCAAACTTCAACAAAAAGAATTTGGACATTTTAATGCTTAATTTTGGCGATACAACCCAATAAGAAGTGAGACAAAATTATCGCAAAATTATTGAACGCAAGCCAATCATCATGTGTATGATCACTCACACGCTCGAGTTTCCCTCGCTAGCTGAAAAATTACATACTGTAAATATGAAATATTTATGAAAAACATTGTTTTGAACCGAAATTTTGTTAGAAGAATTCATAAGTTCATATTCAATTGTTAAAAAATAATTTTCACAGATTGAATTCTCCAAAATAAATAAACAAATTTCAAAAAAGGAATATTTTGATTTCCAATGGCCAAACTATACTAGAAATCAATTTGGATTTAGAGCGTAGCGAAAAATTTTGAAAGTATATTGTGTTATTATATTTCAGTTTGGCGGCCGAATTATTTTCAAGTCGCGATATTTAACTATATATTTGACTTTTTGTTATGAGTTTTTAATCCAATCGCAAGCCAATTAAATTAAACCAACTTTATCACGCGATGCACCGCGTTGACCCCTGTCTATTTTTTTTTCTCTTGATTAAATTTACTTTAAAAAGTTTTAAATATAAAAATTGAAATTATGGTTGGGCTGGTGGTTTAATACACTTTTTAAGTCTTCAGAGTCTATTGAGTTTTATTTTGGCTGTTACTTTATTGATATTATGCATTCAAAAGTTGATAAAAAATTCAACAAGAATAGTTTGTTTTCTATTTTGTTTATCGATTAAACTTGTTTGATCGTTTGTGTGACGGCCAATCAGCTGTCGCAAGCAAATAAAATGCGGAATACAGAAGTCAAATTCAAACTTGGACATAAACCTTTTATCAAATTTTATAATTCTGAATAAATTATGACTTCAAAAATAAATTGGGGAGAACAAAATAAGAGGTATTTGGCGCGTAATAAATTGCCAGGGATGTAGCTGAGACTGAACAAATAGTTTCGGAAACAAATTTTTTAAATTTTATCACAAAACCACAAAAAGCCATGATGGTTTTCCGTACAAATCACCGTTCAATAACAATTAAAATAACGATTAAGCAAGAAAAAGCACTGAAATAAAAGTACTGAAAACAACAAAATTTAAAAACTTTTTCAACTATTTTCAGATTTGAACGTTTCTATGTTATTTTTTTTTATTTAATAAAACAATCATTTTTCACGGAGATTTATTTTATATCCAGAAAATTAATTTTATATCAAATATTGACTTTTCAAATTCTTAATTTTTGTTTCGAATTTTTTATTTTTCATCGATCGATATATTTGTCCACACGTTAACTAAAGCAGCTAATCACATCGCCGCTTTGGAAATGGATCAATCCGAAAAAATCTTCAAATTATCGCAAATGATATATTAAATTTTTGACAATTTAAGTAAATCTCAATTTTATTTCTAAAGAAAAATATGTAGAACTATATTTATGAAAAATAATTCGTGAGAAATCAAGAAAAAGGACGCAAACTTAATATATAGATAAATATATGAATTAAGGGCCCTCAGTTGACAGATTGTGACTTTTTGAATGATGCAAACAACGTGAGAAACTAGCACCGAATCAAAATCCTGGATTGCAGAATAGGACGATTTTGTAGGTCATAATTGGTCAGCTCCAACGAATCAAATGTTCATATTCCGGATTTTTCAAAAAGTTACAATCTGTCAGGTAAGGGCCCTTAATTTATATAGATTTGAAATTATTTGAATTACCAGTGGTGTGTCTGAAAATAATTAAAAGTAAATTTTAAAAAGGAGAATGGTTGCTTAAAATTCCGGCCAGTACGGTACTGGCAGTACCCCCTATAAATGGTTAAATTTGATTAGTTTTGATAAATTACGAAATTAAACTTTTACGAAAAATTAAATATTTTTTTTATTTTTAACAGTGGTAAATTGTTGAATTATTTATCATCGTAAATTGCTTATGATCATAATTGCTAAACGTTTAATCAACTTCGATAAATAGTCTGAAAACTAACAAAGTCTGAATTTATAATCATGAAATTAAGATTTTTCGCCTTTTTCACAAAAAATGAGAGCAAATGTCGTTGAATTAATCTCTTTGAAGGATTTGTTCAACGAAACAAATCTTTATAAAAGCGACCACAAATATCAGGTACACTGGAACCGAGATCGAAGATTGAATCAAGCGCTATCTCCCCCTTAACTAATTCAAGTTCCAAAAACACCAAAATATATAAGTTTGGTACAAATAAAAAAGACACATCGTTTGTTCTTTAAAGGGCGCATTCCAAAATTAGAAAAAACAAATATTGCAATAACAAGGGCGATAAAATTCGGTGAAATATAGAGAGATGAAAGTGAGGTGGGGTTAAGGGTGCGCTATGTTTTTACTGTATCTATATTACGGATCACTTTTCGGTTTCTTGGTTCTAGGCACCTGATAAATAATCTTCATAAGGATACATATGTTAATTTTTTTGTATTCTAGTGTACACCCTAGTTTTTTTATTATAACAACAGAAGGAACAAATTGTGGTATCAAGATCAGAAAAATGTTCGATAGCCGTTATTTGAGCTTGGCGGTTTTTTAATTTTTTAAATTTTAATTAGAGTTCTAATAAAATTAACCGTAATACTCTAGCAACCTGAGAATGACGCTAATTCAGTTTCGACTTTTTATATAAATTTCGCACTTTCAAAAAAAGTTGGTGTCTACCAGACACTATCTAGTGTAGGGTGCGTTACGTAGAGAAAACGGAAGTTACTATTATATATCAGCTCGTGAAAAGATTTCTGATAAATTTTTTATAAATAAAATCACGCGCAATAATGCAGCTGATTTTAACGTTTTACAGGGGGGGAGGCAATATCGCCGAAAGTTTTTTGGCAAAAAATTTCGGCGATATTGGCAAATTCGGCGATATTGGCACACTAGGCGATATGGGGACGGAAATAAATTCTTAGTTGAAAAATGAAAAACGCGTAGGCGTTGACAATGACGTCATTTGTGAAACAAATTTTAAATTTTATAAGGTGTTTTACAATCGATTCGAATGAAGTGAATCACCAAAATGCGTAGAATTAATTACTCCGCACAACGGAATCAAATTATACTTTATATGAGTAAAGTTGGGTAATTCAATGTTGAAAATGACGTCATTCGTGACGCCTACAAAGTTATTTGTAATAGAAATCTCAGAAAAATTCGGCGATATTGGCAAATTTGGCGATATTGGCACATTCGGCGATATTGGCACTGGAATTATTTTAGCTAAAAATTGTGAAATTGCGTAGGTTTTTTTCGTCGATTTCGGCAAATTCGGCGATATTGGCCACCCCCTGTAATTCATTTTCAAAATTTGACCAAATATGGTGTTAAACCTAATCTTGGAGAGCGTTTTTTACGCACGAGATGCGTAGGCGAATAAGCCACTCAGCGGCACTTTCAAGTCAAATCGATAGTCAGGTGGATTCAAAAGTTTCGAAACCCTTATGATTATGGAATAACCCGAAACGTCAAAACATAAAATTTTTTAATTGAAGACTCAATATATTGATTTATCTCGGAAAAACCCTACAAAAAAATTAGTATTGTAAGTGTTTTATATATAATCAAATTAATATTAATCGTTAGATAATATTTCCTAGATGAAGTTATCGTATAAATTTGAAGACATAATGTCTTAGACATTGTTATTTCAAATTACAGGTGCAACACTTCCGATATTTGTCCATCTTTATTCGCTTGGAACGGCTTATTTTTAACCCTAAATCAATTAATACCTATTTTCTACTAATAAATTCGAGAGCATAATAGGGTGTTACAGGTATTTCAGGTTTATCAAATATATATTCTTTCGAAATAAATTTCCTTCTTATTCTGCGTTTGGCAACCGCCGTAGCCTTAAGTTCATCTGTTTGAAACCGCAAATATATACATTCACCTTCTTTTTGGATCAAATATCAGAAATTATTTACGAATTTAAAACATTATTACAGGCGTGCAAAAATGCGACATCGTCCAACAAATCCACGCATTTTTTGGAAATACCATGAAATTTCATTGATTTTTTTTCTAAATGGGCGTTTTAGGTGCTCAAATTAAGCAGCTCAATGGTCCGAAAGGGCGCTAATGATCCGAAGTTTTTTTTTAAATTCTGAAATTCGGATGCAAAACATTGAAAATATTGCAAATCAGGAAGATTTACCAAAAATGTAAAAAATTTGTTTTGTTAAATAAAAAAAATCCAATTTTTAGTAAAAAATCAGAACAAGACTTTAAATAGTCAAAAAAAGTTAGAACTATTTAGAACTGAAAATCACTTAACATTCATAAAGGTTTCAAAATAATCACGATGTCATTGTGACAATGATCAAGAATTCAAATAATGAAAGTTTAAATATAAAACTTTGCTCGGTCAAAATTCAGAAAGTAAATTCTGAATGATCGAAAATAAACATACATCTGATTAGTTTAAGTTTTATGAACTAAATCTTGACTTATTAAAGATTCAATGAATGTATTTTGATTGGTATGAATTTTAAAAATTATTACGGTCTAATTACTTTTAATTATAGTCTATGAAGTATTGCCTATTATAGCCTTTAATTTATAGGCTTAATTTTCAAAAGTTTCATTAATTTTTATAATCGGAAACATGCTAAAATATCCCTTTAAGAATCACCAAGTAAGTTAAAGTATACTCCAATTACACTAGCCACTTTTACTTACTTGGCAACTTTTAAAGGGACATACTATAATACAGTAACTGTATGCCATAATGGCAGGCACACATCACAAAAATATTTACTAATTTATCAAGTTCAAATTTGTGTAAAATTAATTATTTGTAATTAAACAGCCCGTTATAAGTATATAAGAAACATATGTCTTCTCTACGATTTACCACCGGATGAGCCAATGTCTCACAGATTAAGTCGCAGCTTAAGCTCACTACTGACGGAGTATTACTCTGCTAAATATCTGACTTCAAATGATAAATTATGGAATAAATGATATAAAATTAGTATAATACATTATAGTCTTTTAGCACGAAAAAGCTCAATTAAAACACGGTAAAGACAGATTTAGAGTGATTTTATTATAGATTGAGCTGATTTATAAAATTAGTTGAAATCGATGTCGGAAATCCTTTCTTGTGTGGTTAATAACCATTGGTTATTGATCTCTTAATATTAAGTGGTCCGATTTGACTTGAAAACATTTGTCATTTTTTTGTTGACATTGGTCAAGAAATATTTTATTATTTTGAAAATTTATGATTGGTTGAAATTTTTTAATCGGTGAAAACGAATCAAATATTTTCGACGAATCAAATATTTTTTTTTAATTTGACAAATCAGAATTAATTATTTTTTTCTAGGACATAAGAAGTGGCAAATGGTGTGGGTTGAAAAAATCTGATTTGTCAATTTTTTCAAAAATTATTCTGATTTGTCAAAAATTTTAACCAATCACATGATCTCAAGCATTGAGGTCTTGACATGGTTAGTTTCAAAGATCTTATCAAATTTTTTTGCAATAGAAAAATTTGTACTTCATTTCAGAATCTGTTCTTGTACAAAGGTTAGTATGAACTGTCTAAAAACGGTCTGCCTTATAAATATCAGATCACAAATATTCAGTTCTTTTTTTTAAATGAATGCTGTAATTCAAGGTTTTTCTGCAAGTAAACCAAGAAAAATATAATTCAACAAGAGTTCATTATTAAACTGAAGATTTACCGGTAATTTCTCACCGGAAATCTCCTGAAAATTCTATCAGTGTGCCGTGACCACTGTTAAAAATCTTCAAGCCTCAAAATGTTTTAAAACCCTGCCAAATGTTACCGGGCTTCCTTCGAGTTTCCTGACCTCATGAATACATTATCAGAAAACCTACTGTCAAAAATTGTCGGCAAATCGTCTTTGAAATAAAAACATATACCTTATTTAAAAATTAATTCTTCGTTCTTTTCTATCTAACTAAAAGTAGCTAAATTACTTATGTAGTGTTTGATTTACTTATTATAAAAAATGCATCCTTTGCAAATAATTCGCTAAAGTTATCCAGCGGTTAGCGTTAATGAGCTTCGATTTTTCGAGATTTTTTTTCTGCCTCTTGAATTCTTGAGAAAAACGGCGCAGGCTAGTACAATTTCCGCACTTTAAGTGGCTGCTGGGGCATTGGTGCGAGTCTGGTGCGTTTGCTTGGTGTGGTGTTTTTTTGACTCAGTGCTTAAGGGCCCCTGCTCCATTCAATTTCGGTTTAGGGCGTCTTAGACGTTAAAAATGAGAAGGGCGAGAGCGCCTCTCAAAAATCATCTGTCAAATTTGCGCTAGTATATTGGCTTGTTCCTGCTCTTTTTTAGCGTGCGCGGGCACCTACGCTTTTCTTTATTCGCCATCACTAAATTCTGGTGGCGGCAAATGGCGTGCTCAGTACTGACACCTTGCGCCCCTCCTCCGTGATTTCGCCTTCCTCCATATCATCAACCCAGAAACTCACAAGGAGGAACCAATTTTGGATTCACACAAATAACGTGTACCGACCACGTCGACTATAAAATATATAAAATAAAAAAACTTTTATTTTAACTTTACCAATTACTTTTTACACACAGCCAAAAAACAGTCTTCATTATAAACTTTAGTGCTTTTTAACTGCTATCAGTTGAAGTATATAGAGAGTATATAGAGATTGTGAAACAGAACCCAGCGGGTGTTTAAAGAGATAAAAAGATTCAAGAAGTAAATCAACTCCAAGGCTGCCTGCCAGCTATGGCTGCAGCGCAATTGACCGTTGGCCAGTTAAATCAAATGAACGATTTCAGACAAGATCAACATTCAGTAAAAGCCATGGTTAGTACCAAACAAATTTTTTTTAATTTCTTTACATTTTCAGTGAAATTTCAAATGAAAATTTTGATTCATCGTGAAATTTTTGAAAAAAAAATTTTGATCCAAGACTTGAATTTTAAAGTAAAAAATAAGTTTCAAAATTTTTATTCATTTTACTAAAAAGATAAAAACTTAATTATCATTTTTAACAAAACCTGAATTTCGATATAACTTAAATAATAAAATTAAGGAGGTTGTAGGGTCTTCAAATCTAATATTTGATTTTTTAAACGCTTATACCCTACAACCTCCTTAAAATCGACAATATAACAAATTTCATTCATTTAGAATCAATAATATAGCTTGTATCATCTGTTTTCGAAATTACAGATATAAATTTAGATATTTGAAATAATTGATTTCAAAAACAAACAATGTGAGTTATTTTATTAATTTGGAATCTATCATTTGAATTATATTGTTAATTCAAGTTAACGATTTAAGTTATTCGAAATTCAGATTTTCCATTGAAATTCATGTTTTCAGTCCAAAAATTACATCTTGAGTCTGATTTTTTGCACTGAAAATTCAACATTTCAAGTGCATGCCATTGAATAAACAATCCCTTATAAACTTTTTTTAGCTTATCCAGAAACATCTTAGTGAGCTCGAAAAGTACCAACAAAACCAGGCCGAAGTTGGCCCAGAATGTCTAGCAGACTCACCCTTGAGAAACAGCGAATCGGGCAACGATTCTGGCTGTGATAATTACGCCAAATCCGATTCTGACAATTCTTCGCATCATATTCGGACTCGGTCGATTTCGCCCGTTTCTGACGAGGACTCCGGCGCCCCTTCGGCGAAGAGATCGAAAATGATCGACGTTGTGACAGTGGAGCAAAACTCGCCTATTTCGACCAATCAGCGCAATGTATTTTCTATTCGGAATCTGATTTATTCAAAAGATACTTCTGATTCTGAAACGGACAATCATAGCGAGGATTCGGGCAATGCTCACTCTTCATCAAACGCGGGCTCTAGCCCACCGAGACCTTGGTCACCTGACTCTGAGATTCTCGAAAAGCTTAAATCGGACTTGTCAGCTACTTTACACAATTTCGTGGACACAGTTGTAAACGATGTTGTGAACAAAGTCGCCAGCAATTACCGAGATACTCTTAAGCACCATAAATCGCAAGTTCAGCCAAAACTGGAGCCAAAACCTATTGAGGAAAAACCTTTAATGGTTATGCCAACCAACCAAATTATGAATCAAATGAATCAGGTTACCCAACAACGAGCTCAGCAGCATTTACAACATTTACAGAGACAACCTACTGTAAATCATCACTCAGCTCTTCATCAACAAGCAGCGATGAATGCCGTGAGACAATCTCCTCTTTTTTTACCACGGTTAGTAGTTTTTTGAAATGTCAAAATTGAGTGATATTTCTGGAAGTATACAGTATGTAAATTTTTTGTTAGAGAAAAGCAAAGAAAGGCTCTCGAGATTCAGGCTATAAGCACGCGCCTACAAATGAATATACCAATCATCTGTCCGTCATTATATCGAGATTGTTGTTCTCGATAAATTAATTTACATACTGTACATTTTTGGTCGACAAAAATTTTTGTTCGAAAAAATGCGTAGGTGTAAATGAGCAGCACAAGTATGATACAAATTTACGAAATATATTTAAATATATATATAACATTACGATTGTATTTTTTTTATTTTTGCATTGAAACCGGTTGGTTTATGGTATACAAAATAATTCAAATTTATATTTTTCGAACATACCATTTTTTATTGCACACCTTTTTTTAAATTATTGAACTTTTTGCGCCTACACATTTGTCATAGCAAAAGAAAGGAAATAATCGACGAAAATGTACTTCTATTGATAAGGCTCCAAGTAATCTTGAAATGGTTATTGTCGAAAAATATTCTGGATGGAAATTTCTAGCCAACCATTTTCTTTCGTAATTTGAATTATTAACCAATCAGAATTTTTGACCAATCAAAACTTTTTGTTCGAAATAACCACAGAATAAAAGTTTTGTTTGTTCAAAAAAAACCGATCCGATTGACATAATTACCAATCAAAATTTGGCATAAGTTGTTTTGAATAAAATATTTCAATTGTATTTTTTTTCTTAAACCATTCGAAAAATTTTATTCGAAATTTTTACAGTTGACAAAATTTGAAAGGATTCTAATCTGATCTATTTTGTGCTCACTTGATCCGTGTTTTGATTCAAACATACTTATGAATAAGTTCTACCAAATATATCTCACTATCAATAAACCATTTGGCCAATTGTTTTATTTAACCTTGAAATGACGTAATCAACCTTCTAATAATCTGTTTATTTTCAGTGAGGCACGATCTTTGGTAACTCCACCAGCGTATCCTTATTTGTCATCAGTTAACTCAAACTATCCATACATGAATTCTGGTCTACAAAACGCTCAGGACGCATATCGCCGACCATGTAAGTATTTTTGTCAAATTTGTCCATTTAAAGACAAAAAATCAGCATAAAATGGAAAAACTATGCGTTAAATCTTGCTGAAAGAGGGGACCAAAATAATAAAATTTTCAAAATGTACTGTTTCAGACCAGGAGGCTTCGTAATTGATATACATTTGTCTTTGAATTAAAATTAAATATTATATTTTATTAATTTATAATTCAAATAATATATTTAATTTCAGAATTACGAATTTAAATTAAATAGTTAATTTTCAAGCAAAAAGTATATGAATTCATAAATGTATAATTTGACAACAAAAACGTTACACCGAGATGTTATACATTACGCATAAAGTTTTTGAGAATAATTGGAGAGTGTTTTCAATTGAATTTATATTTTTTTACCTACACGTTTTTTGAACAATCCAATTCTTGAAAAAGTTGAATTGAACATGGTTAGGGTTCAAATTCTTTTTTTTACCGAATTTAACTCTTCAGAAAACACAATTTATCATAAAAAAAGGTGCGCCTACGATTTTGGACATTGTTTAAGGAGGTAACCACCGAGAAAAGGATTATAAACTCACGCATGAATTGATTTGAACGAAAGATTCCTACTTTCCCCGTCACGTTAAATGTCAATCTCATCTCCAAATCGGGGGGAGGTGGTAGGGAAAGTAGATTTACACTTCCACTTTTTTAATTCCCACAAGTTTACCGGATTACCATTTCTTTTTACGGTATCCTTTTGTGGGGGAATTATTTTCAAGGCTAATTTTAGATCAATTCTGACGGATTTCTTTTTTTATTTAAGTACAAATGTATTTGACAAAATTGCAGACAAATCTGTGTGGGAGTGAGAATTTGAATTTAAACTGGGTATTTTGTCGCTCGAAATCACATTGAATTTTACCGTGAAATTATAAATTCTAACGGCGAATCAACACAGCTGACTTTCTATCTATCATTAGAATTACTAGAGGTTCCATCTAACAATTAGGTTTTGCCCTCTTATCGCCTCGAATTTGTTATGTATAACTTTTTATTGAATCAGAATTGGTCTAAATATTTGAAATCGTGGAAAACCTATTTGTTCAAATAAGATGGTTATTAGATAGAAGTTGTTATTTCCACCCTTATCTCAATTTGTTTGAAGGAGAGCGTGAGTTTAACTCTGAGGCGCTTGAAATATATGCCTACGTGAAGAGGGTTTGTTTTGACTTCCTTTCAAACATTTCTCCTTCACATTTTGGAATCGGGACAAATTAGGTTTAAGGGAGCTGGAATTAATAAAATTTAACATAAATATAAATCGATATATGTTCAGCTATTATATCATTTTGTAGATAGATAAAAATTAATAGCTGTATAAATTATAATTAAACTTTATTATTAATCATTTGTTAATCATGATATCATTTCATAATTTACTCTAGAATTTATTTTATAATCTATTCTGCATCAACTATTTAAATACTATTTTTCTTTTCAATAAAATAAATAATTACAATTGTTGATTCGGAATAAATTATTCAATTGCTATTATTCAAATCAACTTATATGATTAAAATACAATTTTTGATCAAATTTAAATAAATCATTTAAATTGTTAATCCGGAATCAATTATTTTATCAAATTTATTAAAAATCCCCTTATTTCGAAAAAATACATTGTTTTGGTTAAAATTAAGTAAATAATTGAAATTGGTAATCCAAAATTGATTATTTAATCTAGATCATTCAAAATCCCCCTTATGTCATAAAAATATAATAAAATAAATATATAGGGGCACCTTCCAGTCCTGCACGATTTCTATGACATTCGGGAGAACTTCAACCCAACCATATTACCTCAGGTTAATTTCAAGTTAAACTTTTTTGGTCACATCTAGAAAAAATATTGGCTATCGTTTTGCAAGCCATAAAAATTCAATTTCGATATATTTACATTTTCGCTTTTTCTGTGGTTAATTTTGATTCCGGAAGTTAGGGTAGAATTGATCGTTTGAAATTAAACTTGAAAATGTTTCGCCCACCACAACTTTGATATCTTAGATGTCGAATTCACCATTTTTGACGCAATGTCCGAACAAATCGCTATTTTTCTGCTCGGGATCGCGCGAAAATTATCAATTTTAGAAGTTAGAACAATTTAAAATTAGTTCTTACATTTAACTTGGATTCATCCACTTTTTCGGAATGGAAATTATATGCTAGAATTTAACATACTCTAAGAAATTTTTCTTATCACGTTGCGAAATCGATTGTTGATATGAAAATTTCTAATTTCCAAATATTACTTGGAAAAGTTTTGTGTTAATTTTTGCGTTATTTTGTGAAAAATTCATTATATAATAAGATTTTGCATCGTCTAAAATTTTCAATTACCTTTTTTCCTTATCACGTTGCGGGGGATCAATTGTTTCTTCAGAATTACGAATAAATGTTTATCGGGGAAGAGGCCCTCCTCCGGTCCAAGTATATTTTTATAGGATAAATTCGAAGTCCCTTCGCGGTTTTTTCACGTAGAAAACTCAGAGTGTTTATTTTTGGTGAATCTTTCAGGCCCCTCTCCTAATCTGATCGCCAGAACAGAAAATTTATTTTTTAAGGCAGTCGAGGAGTTCAACTTAATTAGTTTTAGTGTACATAATTTAATGCCCATAACCGAAAGTGATTGATTTTACATCTAAAAATAGCAGCATAATTCTCACTTCATGCCGACCTTAAAGCGGTGATAACTGATTAATTCTCGATAAACAAAACGGAAATGAATTCGATGAATTTTTATTTTGTTTCATTTCGTGATACAAGGTTCTCCCGCACCGAAATCCAATTTTACGGGTCGAAAATGCGTGGGTTTAAACATTGTTAGTTAATCTAGTTCAGATTATCTGATTCCTGTTATTAATTATAAATTTTCAAATTTGAATCAATATTTTCATAGATATCATTAATTCTGGCATTTATATTTAATTAATATTGTGAATTCTGAATTCAGTATTTGATTTGAATTGTTAATTTTGACTTTAATTATCTATTTATATTGTGAATTCTGAATTTAGGATTTGATTTAAATTGTTAACTCTGACCTTAATTGTGAATTTATATTTTGAATCCTGAATTAAGTATTTGATTTTAATTGGTAATTTTGACCTTAATATTTGATTTTTATTGTTAATTGTGAATTAAGTATTTGATTAAATTGTGATTTTTGACTAATTTTTTCAATTTGTTTTTAACCGGAAATGAATTCGGTGAACATTTTATCTCAATTCAAGAGTCAAGATTTTCCCGCGGTTAGAAAGGAGCTAAATTTAACATCATTGACACAATCAGGCAAATATATGTCAAGCTTTTCCATGTCTCAAAGGTGTCCCCCTGAAAGCGATAGTGATTGAATTTAACAAGTATAGTGACAGTCCTGAGACGTTCCATCTCCTTTTTTAAGGCGCTCTATGCACTTCTACTCCGAACCGTGTTTTTACAACATATTGATTTTAACATGATTTCAAGCTGCAATTTACCAGTCTAAAATTTTCACTTCTGAATTTTTATGCTGAGAACAAATTCGTATGAAATTTTGAACATCAAATTCCGCAAGCGTTTCTAATATCTTATTTTTAGTTTTATCAATCGACCCATTGACAGGCAGAATCAAATCTGAACATGAATTTTCCGACGAAAACGGTATGATGTTTGGTGCTCCTCAAGAAGGTCTTACTCCTCATCATTTGAAAAAAGCAAAATTGATGTTCTTTTACTGTAGATATCCATCATCAAATGTTCTGAAAACATTCTTCCCAGACGTTAAGGTAATAATTCTAAATTTTTTGACGTCAGGTATTTTGACTGAATATAAATGGAAGTAATAATTAAAAATCTGAGTTATTTATTTTGAAATAACAATATATAAATTTTTGAATTATAAAAATAATTTATATTAAGAATTTTGAATAAACTATGTTATTAAATTTTTTTTAAATGTTTTAATTTTTCTTGAAAACCCGCTGAATTAGATGAACCACCAATATACATATTGTAAACATTGCTTTAAAAATTAATGTGGCCAATTGCGTAGGCAGTGCGGTCGTGCTCATTAACCACAAAAAGCGTCGTTGCTTGAACCAAGACGAGAGCTAAAAAAATTTGAAAAAAAAATCTCTCAGCTCAAAAGGACTTGGTGACTTGGTCTAAACGCCTTGGTGTAGTACAAAATTCTTAAGCTCAGAATACACCCCTAGCGCCACTACTAGACCATTTTGTCCATCAGAACAAGAGTCATAATTGGCATTAGTGTGGTTTTGCTGCAATGTGTAGTAATGGGCTTGAGGAGCTCGTAACCGAAACCACGAAGGAGGAGGAGCCCGGACCCCGAGACCACAACCACCTAACCGCAAACACACTCCGCCAACGCTACTCTCTATATATCTTAATCTAAATAAGCCCTTAAAAACTAACGACTTTGACGGGAATTTAGGGTATTTTTTCGTGACCACAGGCCAGCAGAATATGTTTAGATGAACGATAAATTTACATTTTTTATTGTACTGTATTCACGCAAAGCTTGGAGGTTGTTATGAACTATTGTGACACGTTTATTTTTTATTGGTATCGGTCAAAAGGGGTCTAAAACCAGAATATTTCACAGAATATTCTTTTGTTCATCGCATTAACTTAATCGAAGGTTTTTAACCGCAATTTTAGACAATTTAAAATCAGAGCGCTTCATTTGTCAAATAAGATACCTTTAACTCACTGAAAAGGAAATACAATTAATATTACCGTATATCTTATACGTGAAGCAAAAAAACCGTGTTTATATTAACATTTTTTATATACTATCTTCACGCAAAGCTTGTAGTTGATATGAACGATTTTAACATTATTATTTTAGTTTAACCGAGCTACTACTTCCCAGCTTATCAAATGGTTTTCAAACTTCCGCGAATTCTTTTACATCCAGGTATGTTTTTTGATTTAATTTGAATTTATCAATTAACTTAATTTTGATTTTTTTATTAACCTTTATATTGTACACCGGGAACTCATTTGAAGCGACGCTTTTTTATTTGACATAACGATAACACAAATTTTGATATTTACTCCAAATAAGATCTGGTTAATATATCATATTGTCAATCAAAATCGTCAATCGAAATCAAAATTATCAACTATCAATTAATTTTTTAATTTATCTTGTTTTTTTTTAATTTTGAATTATTTATTTAATTTATATTCTTAATTTTGACTTTATTTGAAATTCAAATTTATATTCTTAATTTTGACTTTATTTGACATTCAAATTTATATTCTTAATTTTGCCTTTATTTGAAATTCCAACTTTCAATTCTAATTAAATATCCAATTTATATTGTTAATTTTTCAGTCAATTATGAATAATTGTCGTTACGAAAAATATTTTGATTCTTTACTAACCTTAAATTTTTAGATTGAAAAATATTCGCGACAAGCCCTTTCTGAAGGCATCGAAGATTCATCCCAACTCCGAGTTTCCCGCGACTGCGAGCTTTTCAAAGCCTTGAATAACCATTACAATAAAACCAACGAATTTGAGGTTTTTATTCCTACCAAAACGGATTTATTTATTAGCCTTTTTCTAAATATTTTTCGATTTTTGCTCGAATTTATTATATCTCGAATGAAAAAATGAACCCGCTGGTAGCGAATATGCGTGATCTAGTAAAACTTATATTAATATTTGTTATTTAAAGGTGCCAGATGAATTTTTGGAAGTTGCTCTTTTGTCCCTTCGCGAATTTTTCGTCAATATCAAAGAAAGCCGCGATGTAGATCCAAGCTGGAAGAAAGCAATTTATAAAATTATTTGCAAGTCTGATACTGAAATTCCAGACTCTTTTAAAAGTGCCACTTTTTTAACGGACGTAGCGCATTAATCTGAAATTGAATTTTTTTTGAATTTGTACATTTTTACCACCCTTTGTAAATACAGCTTGCATAGTGCCAATAATGCAAGTTTCATTCAATCGCGATGATTATTTTTCGAAACAAAAATACTTTCGAATTATGATAAAATTTCTATCAAAAAAATACTTCAAAGCTGTATATTAAGCACAATGAGTAGCACTAAAAGCCCACCAATTCGAAGCTTTCTACTCTTTTTTTCGCAAGAAATCACAAAACCCAAGTGTTGCGCGCTTATCCGCGAGAAACAGCGATTTTTTGACGTCTGCCAGGTTGTTTCTGTGTTAAAAAAATAACGAGAATTCTAAAAAAACGGTTAATTCGACGCCTAGGCGACCAAAATGTATAGTAAATAATGCACTGCTGAAAATGATTCAAGTTTCAGATTCTGAAAAGTTTCCAAAATTTCGAATTTAAAAAATGAAGCTTTTCGAAAAGTGTGCGCGCGTACCCGGACTGTAAATACCATTTTCTGTGCACAAATACACACAATGAAAATGCAGCAAGTGGACTTTTTCACTTGTCTGCATGCAATATAAAGGGTCCGTCCCCCTCGGTTAGAACTTAAATATTATTAAAACCTAGCTCAAAGCAGCTCTTTTGCGATTCTTCGAGCCAAATTTTATTGAAAATCACTCCACAGTTTTTTTTGTGTAAAAACAAAAGATTATTATGACTGCTCGCGTACTTATGGTTTTTGTTGGTGTATTTTCCGCGACCAAAATGCGGGTATCAGAGCTGTGGACTGAGTTAAAACATTAGGTGGTCTCTTAGAAATTATTGCGATTATCACTTAATCTTTCTTGATAATAAAAACCCTTATCATAAAATTAATCATCTGTCTTAAAAATTATTTGCATCATTCTAGCAGTTTGAATTTTTAACTTAATTTTAAATACAAGCAGTTGTTTCAAAAGTGTCATGCGAAATTGTGATGTAATGAATTTTTAGTATAACCAAGGATATTTCAGCTTTCAAAAAGTAAAGTTTCCGAAATACATTGCAGTTGAAGTGATCTGGCTTTTTAAAAAAGAAGGTCTTTCTTAGGTTGGTTATCTCACCATTGGTTAGTCACCAACCAATGACCGCTTTTAATTTTCTCTAGCCGCTTGATGAAGTTAAAAAATCATGCCACTTTGACTTAAATGATTGTCAAATGATTAATATGATTGTCGTTAATTTTCTTTGATTTTTCGCGACATAATCGACCATAAGAAATCGAATATCATTTTTGGCGTGTTGTTCACTTTTTTAAATAACTTTTTCGAAAGATTTTATTTCATAATTAAAAATTTCAAGCGCGCTTATTGTTGAACTTTTGCCCTTTTTTTTCTCAAAATGACTCATAAGTTATGAGTCATAACTTATGACTCATAAGTTATGACTCATAACTCTAAAAATAAACGTTTTACCAAAAAAACCGACTTGATTGTACAATTTAAGTTTTAATTCAGGGACAATAATTATTTGGGATTAAAAAATAAGTTTGAAATTTCAAAATGTTGTGGACCTGAAGTTTTACATTACAGTGGCTGACCACTTAGAGCCCCATACAGCTTTTGCCGAAAAGGGGGGGTTTTAACTGGTCAGGGGGGCTTTAAGTGGTCATAGGCTAGGGGGGGTTATAAGTGGTCACAGGACAGGGGGTTTTGGTATTTTTCGAAAATTTAACAAAAGCCCCTCGCCCGAAAAACTATCTACTAGTACCCGGTGAATGAAACTATTTCAATTGTGGCAGGTAAAAATTGGATTATAAAGGTTTGGGGTTTCCGGTAAACGAATGCAGTTATTGTCGGCAATGGGCAATGCACGAGCTATCGGTCAAAAAAGTTGCCCATTGTCCACACTGTATAAAATTATTTTGCGCTTATGTTTGTACCAATTCGAAAACCTGAATACAAATTTGAGGTCAACCTATCAGCGAACACCAAATTTTCAAAAATCGTACTGAATTTATCACTCTCCCCCTCCGCATTAGTTAATTTCCAGATAATTTTAGCTAAATAGGAGAAAATATATGGAGGGGGGATTTAAGTGGTCACAGGTCAGCCGGAAAATCAGATATGCCCAAAAAGGAGGGTTTTAAGTGGTCAGGGGGGCTTTAAGTGGTCAACTACTGTATATTATATAATTTATATAGCTTTAAGGTCATGTATATTCATCGCTTAGCTTCATTAAAATGGTAAATACGTGTGAAATTATTCTTTAGGCGAGTTTTACTATTTATGTACTTCCCATTTTGTAAATCTCCAAAAGTAAAATTTCACATGTTTTTATCATTTCAATAAATTTATTAAAGAACAGGACCTCAGAGCTATTTATATAAGACATTTCAAAACTACTAAAAAAGATCAATTTATTTAAAGATCATTCTGAAAACCTGAAAAATAATTCGGAAAAGTTTTTTAAATAAAATTCATTGACTATTATTATATTTTATTCGCATTCTATGAGTACAGAATGGCGTTAAAAATTGAACTTTTACAGGATGATTAATAAATTAAGTTATATTAGAGTTTTTTATTCTCATCAAATTTTTCATCAAGTTACTTTTTCGTCTTTTGATCGGCTTTTATATTTTTTGGACTGTAAAATATTGTTTTTCAATATGTTTTTCAATTTGTTTTTCATATGAGATTGATGTTTTTGATCAAAATCCAGAAAAAAATGATAAATTTCAAAATTAATTATGATTTTAAAAACGAAATCTGATGTCAAACAAAGATACCAGCATTTTTTGAAAATAACATCCTGTTTAAAAACATTTCAAGAAAATCGACAAAACTCCATTTTTTTGATGATAAAAGCAATTTTATAAACGAGTTGTTCTTGAATGTATTTTTTTTTCAATTAAAAAAATGGCGTAAAAAACGAGAAATTTAATGTCGAACCGGAATACCTTTTTTTAAAACAAAGCTCTGCTTTATTCTAAAAACAATTACTGTGTTCAATTTTTGTTTTGGCGTCATAACGCCAAGGCAAATTTGAGCTTGGCGTTATGACGCCAAAACAAATTAAGAGACAAATCCAACTGCATAAATTATATAATTTGTCATTGCCGAAGAAAAACTCATTTTGTTCATTACTCATAATTATTTAGATTTTGTCGAAAGTCTAAGTAAAGCCATTTGTTAAAGCCAATTACGCCATTGTCCTCTTAATTTATCCGCATTCCTCCGCCCGCTAACCTCTTTTTTATTTATGTTCACTTAAAATCCTCTCCAGCCCCTTGAATTGGTGTAAGAAGTATCATTATATTCTCATTACGCCATGTCTGACCAAAATTGGCTAAACGTGTAGACTACCCGCTGCCCGAGCTGCTAAAAACATTAAGGGGGTATCGGCCGCTAAATGTATGAAGATATGTTTCTCAAGGTCAACGGATGGTATTGCTAAAATAGTATTTGAATTTAAACTGGTTGGTTTATGTTTAAAATTAAACTTTAAATTTGTGTTTTTTAAACTGACTTTTTGCGCTTATGCATTTTTGATAACCACATATAGACAAATAAATACAAAATATACCCCAAAAAACTTTCAAAAAAATCTTCTTTTTTTTGACTCGGTCACGTGATAAACCGTTGCTCTCTGTCTCCTTCCATAGTTACTGATGCAGTTTGGTTTTTAAACCAATAGGCACTCCATATTTTTTAGAAATTAAAAATTTATAAATATTGTATTACGATTGTTTAGAGCTTGACGATAAGCGGCGACCAACTCCTTATAGGAGAGGGAGCTGGAACTCGTAATAATTGCACACCAGCTCAGGAACTTTAATTTGGAGACGCAAAATGTCACTAGTATATACACTAATGGCACACCACGTTATAAAAATGCAACAAGGTGAAGTCAAGTGAGAGATGGTGTTAGATTCACTTTGAATAAATCATAGACTATCCGAGGTCAAAACTTTTTTTTTTAATTTTCTCGAAATTCTTATTGAAAGTTCAGAAATATCCCAGACAAATTGTACTATACGTATTAAATAGTATTATACTATAAGTATAAGTATTAATTTGGTACAGGGGGGCCGACATCGCCGGCCTAATATCGCCGAATTTTCCGAAATCACCGCATTTTTTCGATTTTTAGCTGAAATACTTCCAGTGCCATTACCGCCAAATGTGCCAATATCGCCAAAAATTCCCAATTTTGCCAAATGTTTTCGGCGATATTGAGGCCCCCTGTAGCAAGGTTTGGATAATTCTTTCTCAAGCTAAAAGTGCAATAAAACTTTGTTTCTATTAAATATAAGAGTTCGCAACTTTATCTATTTTTAAAGTTCGTGGATAATTTTTGAACAAAAATTAATTTTTGGCCCGAATAAAATGCGAAATAAATAGTTTGAGAAAAAAAGATTGTTCAAAAATCCACAGAATACATTTTCGACAAATTTTTAGGCTGTGTTTATTATAAATCAGTCATAAAGAAATAAAAAAAATCGGAAAATTTACTTTGTCCAAAAATATGGCTATGCTAAATTTTTGTAGGTCTAGTTGCGGCAACTAAGTTGCCTTCAATTTTACCGTTCTTAGGAAATTTTGAAATTTCAAAAAAGGATTAGTTTCAAATTTTTTTTTGGAAATTCCGAAATAAAAATTAAAAATTTTATCGAAATTGAATATTTTCTTATACCTGTACTTTTTGTTGATATTTGCAGTCCTCATATTTAACATCGAGAAAATTGACATATCCCTTTATCACCTTTTGGTTAGAATGCGTAGCCAC
>SCLH01000154.1:67759-98289 GCA_004367855.1 Oikopleura vanhoeffeni
ATAAAGCAAGGGCTTGGCATAACTTCCTGCTTCTCTTCTCAAAGGCTCACGACAGCTGCACACAAATCAAAACTTTTTTGGGTTTTCTATTAAATATGTAAACGAAGTTCCGCAACTTTATCTATTTTTAAAGTTCGTGGATAATTTTTGAACAAAAATTAATTTTTGGCCCGAATAAATGCGAAATAAATAATTTGATAGAAAAAAAGATTGTTCAAAAATCCCAAGAATACATTTTCGACAAATTTTAGGCTGTGTTTATTATAAATCAGTCATAAAGAAATAAAAAAAAAATCGGAAATTTACTTTTCCAAAAATATGGCTATGCTAAATTTTTGTAGGTCTAGTTGGCGGAACTAAGTTGCCTTCAATTTTACCGTTCTTAGGAATTTTGAAATTTCAAAAAAGGATGTGTTCAATTTTTTTTTGGAAATTCCACTATCGTTTTAAAACTGTGAATTTTAACTTGTCTACCATTTCTAACCAAATATGGCATATTTAAAGGGAATTGATATAAGCAAATTTTATTGAGCTTATTGTTTATTGAGCTTATATTATATATTAAAGTTGCGTCCTTTTTCTGGATTTTTTCACGAAATTATTTTTCAGAATATAGCCAGATTATTTGTAAGAAATGCGAAGCATCCTCCAAATATCTACGTCTATATATGAGGCTTCGATGGCGTAGACGAATACTTACTAGACTCGCTTATCAGCTCTGAGTCTTCGTTTCACCTTTAATCATGTTAATTAATAGAAAGTGTCGGTTTGCTCTCTATAGCTAATTTAAATATTTTGACAAGTGTGGTCCAAAAATATTCTGGATTCATGTTTGAATCTCGATTTCATCACCTCAGATCGAAGAGTAACCACGTCATCCGCCAAATCCAGACTTCACTCGACAAAAAAGAACCTTTATTTTCGCTTAATATCAACCATGGCACACAAACGAAAATAGGTAACGTTAGCTCTACAGTATCGCCATGTAGAAAACTTCGACTCACTCATTAGCATCATTATATCTTTAATTTTAAATACTAGAATTTATAGACGTTAATTCTCACTTTCAAAAACTATAAACTACAGGCAAACATTCTTAAAATATAACATTTCGTCGAAGAAAGCGCACAAACAAACTGCTTATGTATCTAACCACTCAATCTCTACTCCATTATCAATACAAGAACTTTGCAACTAAATTGTTAAAACCATCGTTTCGAACTATAGCCAAAGCCGCTCTGACCAGATTCAAAAAGTTTGATGCACGCGCCCTGTATTGAATCGTATGTTCCTACTCGACATCACGGCAACTTCCAATTTCTTTGTGTACAAATCTTGCCACATACAGCATGGTGTGGCTTCACTGAACAATAACTGGGTAGAAAAAGATTTTGGTTACAAATTTCACCATCCTGGTTTATTTCTTAAATACATATGTGCTAAGAAAATTTTACGCGCTAGTATTTTGATATTCAGTTTTTAATTTTAATTTTTTATAAACCATTTTTTTATATAAAGAAGAAAATCACGCAGAATTCCTAGTAGCCTAGTCATCACAAAATTCTGTACTACAAACGATTCTTATTAAGTTAGCTTAAAATCTTCAGTTATTTTGAAGAGGTGCCTATAAACTATAAGCTATGTATATCTAGTCATACTTAATAGACGTATCAGACCTTAAGTCTAAGGGGCCCGACAACACCAGTGTTTCAAACATTTGTTGTCGTGGATATCGTTTAGAGGAAAGAGTCGGCAACTTAGCAATTGAAACCGATCCGATCTCATACTTTACAACTTGTTTTTCCGAACCGATCATGAACACAATTTTACGATTCAATCCGTACCGAAATTCACATGGAAACCTTGTAAAAGTGAAAATAAATGTAAGAAAATCGGCGGAAGTTAGTTTTTCTAATCAAGAAACATTTTTGACCAAAAAATCTCACATTTTCAAGAATGCTTGTAAAATTTTAACTAATTGAAAATTCAAAAAACCTCAAAACTCCCAAGATAGAGGCCAAAGCGTGATTTTCAAAAGGCTTGCGCCTAAAGTATTCATACTAATATCACTAAAGCACGATACACTAAGCATATACAGAATTAAGTGACTAATTTTTTTTCTCGTACAAATATTTTTGTAGAAAAATATCGTTGTTATCACAAATACCTATCAGATGTCAGGCTTAAAAAAAGCTTTGCCCGTTATCCACCATTTGTTGATATGAATTTCTATTTAAAAAGCAAATTCACTACACAACGATTTTGGGCCACTAAACAAAAATGACTTCGACAAATAATGACAAAAAAATAAAGTCCTTGCCACAAGGCGAAACTCATATCTATAGTCCACATCATTTCTACATATTTTCTGTCGAAAATAAAAATTGAATTTGATTGAAATGTCGCAAATCAAATATCTATCTGATGATTTTTCAAAGTCAATCACGTGTTCAAAGCGTGATTGGCTCATGCTTCTTGAGTGATTGAGTCATGAGTTATCGTGGGAAAAAATATTTGATCTATAAAAATTAAAGAATTCGAAACGAAAAATTAAGAATTTGAAAAGTACTAACAATAGTACAAAAAGGCAATTTCCGTGTTATTTGTCTATTATAATGAAAAATTTGAAACTTAAAATCAATTTTGTTCAAAAACATTCTGAGTCTAAAATTGACCAGACAATACTTTCTACAAGATGTGCTTAAAAATTGATATTAATTTTGAAATTTTGAAATTTTTCAGTCAAATTTTCCCTGCGAACTGCGTTTGCATGTTTTTCTGAATTATAACTTTGATATTTAATTTTCGCTCTGAATTTCATTTGGTGAGTTTCAATTTAATTTTGAAAAATGAAACACTAATATGGAAAACTTAAGTGAGCTTATGAGATGATTTTATCGAAGTTTGAAGAAACTAAAACCATTATTTAAAAAGTAACCGACCTTTGAAGGTTTTTATTTTTTCATTATTTATGTCAAGTTTTAATTTCCGCTACATTCCTGAAAATTTGTGTGGCGAACACTTTTTTGTCTGCACATAATTAATTATTTTATAAAACATTATAATTTCAGAATCAAAAATAAAACTAACAAAGGTTTGATACAAGGATGAAAATTTGAATGTCAGACTCAGGCTTCGCTCATTTGATGCGAAAGCTGATTGGTTTGGGGTAGACCCAACTGCGCAAAAAGACTCCTTTTCCTCGCACAAAAGATCAATCAAGTTTGATAAAAACAAAATGAGAAACCAAATAAAGACAAATTATAATTTTTGGAAATTTCAAAATTAATCGTTGAAATTT
Source organism: Oikopleura vanhoeffeni (assembly GCA_004367855.1). Lineage (NCBI taxonomy): Eukaryota > Metazoa > Chordata > Appendicularia > Copelata > Oikopleuridae > Oikopleura > Oikopleura vanhoeffeni. The sequence goes on from SCLH01000154.1 coordinate 71,061, forward strand.
TTGTAATTATCTTTGTTTGTGTTTGTGCGTACTTTTAGAGATCAAAGACTCCAGAATTGAATTGATACAGGAGCCCAGCCACAATTTTAAAATATAATAATTTAAGTTTTCATTTAAAGTTCTAATCGAGAGAAAAAAAGTAGACAAGGCTCATCGCAGTGCACCGAGTCATAAAAATCTTTCATTCAGCTGGCTCGTGATTGGATTGAAACTTAATATCACAAAGTTAAATATATAGTTTAATTCTCCACGACGAAAAATAATTTGGCCGCCAAACTGAATATATAACACAATATACTTTCAAAATTTGAGCGTAGCGATTTTGTAAGTATATATTATTATTTTAGTTATATATATGTTGTGAAATTGTTTTTAAAAGTATCATGTGTTGAGGTAAAAACGTGAGCTCGATGGTAATTAAAAAACACTTAATATCTTGGGAATGGTTTATTAAAAAGGTATCCTATAGTTCGGCCGTTCACTTTCATAACATAGAAAATTCGAAATTTTGGGTTTCCTGCTATGGTAGTCAAATTATGAGAAATTATAAACCTGGTTTGAAAAAAAACGCCTTTATTTAAAATTCAAGGCGCTGGAAAACTTTACCAGCTCAAGATATTTTTAACTTGCCTGCAAATGTAACTAGTATGAACTAATGATACTCCACGTTATAATCATTCCTCTCTGCGCGTCAAGTGGAAAACTTTTAATTAATTCAGCTCGGGCCGCCCTCATACTTTTTTTTAGGGTGAGTACAGTGAAACTAATTAGAAAACTAAATTTAAATTTGAAAAAATAAATATGAGGTACTGGATATTATGAAAAATAAATTTTTAGTATCTGGTAGGGATGTTCTTAATTATTTCAGGAAAAGTCACAGAACCCTTTTGAGGCATTTTTAATCTTGTGTGAATTTTAACGATATTTTTCTACATTGTATTATTTTCTTGTCTTATTTTTTGTATTATCAGAAATGAACTAAAAGCAGAAATTGTCTAGAAACTTATTTTTTATAAGACTTATACTGTATAAGTTATACAGTAAGGAAGAAACGGCAAAAACTTTTCTCCCAATTATGTTAAAATTGTTGCCCTTGAAAAAATATAACGTTCAGTACAAAATTTTGTTTAAAAAATTGTCAGCTACTGCTCAAAAATAAAAACCCGTTTTGAAATTGCCCATGTTTAAGCTTGAAATTTTCTATTTTTTCGAAAAATAATTTAAGAAAAATTTGAAGCTCAACCATTTTTGAGCAGTGGCTGACAATTAAAAAAATTTGTCCTGAACGGAATATTTTTTCAGAGGCTACAATTCAAATTTAATTAAAAAATACATGAGTTTCTGGCAAAAATTGTTCCCAACTGGCAATAATGCCTATCAAATAAGCTCAAAATTCTTGCCGTTTGCCTGCACATCAGGCTACCAGACCCACTGTTTCGACCCACTTTTTTGGACTATTTCGAAGTTTTGAAGCATGTTGCATAGATAGGTTCCTTTTAGTACAATTTTGAAATAATTTCATAAGATTAAAATTGTACTATATGGTGCGCAGTAAAGGTCGATCATTTCTTGAATTTCATAATGCAATTGTTTATCCAATAAAAAAACAAATTTTACTCCTCCCACCCTAATTTGAGGGAGCAGTCTCGCATGTTGTAAGAAGTCGTCCCCTAATTTTCAGTAGGGAATTAGAAAAGACACTTTGCTTCGATTTATTAAAGTATGCGAAGGGGATAGACACGGGTCCAAGAACTGAATTCGAGGTCTTAGATCGCTCCAACAGCGCCCTTACTACTTGGTGTAACACGCCCGGGGCTTTTCTTCCGTAATGTCGATTTTTTTTTATGTGAGGAGGTTTACGTGTCGAAGAACTTGTACGAAGAACAGCCACACACCGCAGCTTGGCAATTCTAATGTAATTTATATCAACTGTAATTTTTAAATACCAATTTATAGTTTTAAAGGCAATAAAAGGCCTAAAACCAAAAATTTACAATTTTTCGGAAATACAGAAGAATTTTGTTTCGTGTTCGTCATCAAATATATAGGAAATTTTCCAAAGAAAGGTATTTTTTCAGCCGATTCTTGCCTATTTCTGATAGGTCAAATAATAAAGTTGCTCAAAAGTCCCTTTTGACCCCAGAGATGAACTGCAGGATTAAATTAGACCAGAAAACATATTTGTGGAATTTTCGAAATCGGAAAAGGAAAGTCAAAGGTAGTTGAAAATCACGAAAATAGTCATTTTTAACAAAATCGAAAATTTTTGTCGAAAATAAGAAGTACATCAAAACTATAGTAGTTTTATATACTGACTCAGTATTACTGAGCCCTAAAATTGACATAAAATTACGCTTTGAATTAAATCGTGCAAGAGTTATGATTTCCAACAAAATTAAATGACATGATATAAGCTGTTAAGACAAAATCAGAAAAAGTTCAATAATGGAAAATTCCACAAAGTTTCTTTAACAATGAAATTTTTTTTCATTTGAAATTTGGCTAAAAATATAAAAAATAATTTTGATTTAAAATTCAATACAGATCTGAAAAATGAATTCGAAACTATAAAATTATTTATACGAACACACACACCGCAGCTTGGCAATTATAATTTAATTAATATGAATTGTTTTTTCAAATACAAATTTAGAGTTATAATAGGTTGTCCAAAATCGTGCAAATTTAGTTGCACCAAAAATTTGAGATAATACATCTCATGTGTAATTTGCGTTGATCACAAATGATTTTTTTTTTAATTTGAGGTTTGAGCTTGATTCTGATTGGTTGAAATTTAAACCAATCAGAATCAAAGTGTATTTATTATCTCGAATGTACAGCTAAATTTTGAAGATTTTCGTACCAAGAATCACATTGAATGAAAAAGACAATTCTGTAGTCATAAAATCAATGAAACGCGAATTTAACCACCAGGTGGTCAAAATTATGGCTCCACGATATCCTTTTCCCAACCTTAGTCCATCTTAAAAATGCTTACTTTCTCTATAGCGCGTGTTCGAATCCCACTAATGTTGTCTTAGTGACTGTCTTGAGCCGGGCTCGGCAAGCCAGTTACACGTGACTGGCTTGACTTGTTGCTTGATTTCAAAGCCAAGTCTAGCTTGGGGGCTCTTGGCTTGACTTGAATTGGCTTGACTCAAGCCAAGTCAAGCCACCAAAGCCAAGCCAGTGGATGCCGAGGCCTGGTCTTGAGTATGATTATAGGCAATGGTGCTTTATAATGGGACCGCCAAAGCTGATCGGTGTGTTATCATTCAAGCAATCACTAAGTCAACATTAGTTGGATTCGCGCTATAGAGATAGTGAGCATTCTTACGATGGACTTAGGTTGGGAAAAGGATATAGAACTTTTTTGTTATAATTTGATCAGCTGATTCAAACATTTTCGACCTATTCTGAAAATTTTAGAAATATTTTTGAAAATTCCGAATCATTTTGTTCCGTGTTCGACAGCAACTTTTGTTTTTTTAACATTATTTTTTCGAATTACAAAATAAATTTTCAAATAAATTTGGCTTTTTTTCAATTCAGTATAAATATAAGATTATAACTTGTAAACCTTAACACCAAAGCAATGTATATTATGACTGACGTATAAAGTTTACACCAAGACTCTTGGTCCAAGAGTTAACACCAAAATGTTTAAAAATGGGTTGTTATCATTTATTTTAGCGTTCAAAGCAGAAAATTCTTAAAGATCTGCAATAGAATTAAACATGTCTAAATCATAAGTTAATATTTTTTTTTCAATTAATAAATTGTTTTTTTTTGACATGTTTCGCTTTATTGCATCTTCAGAATGAGAACGAATTGTAAAAATTTTGAACAGAAACGTTTTTGGTGCGAAAAATGATTTGACTAATCAGGCCTTAGTTTCGTTAAATTAATGCCCGATTAGTGCTTTTTAGGTAATTGCAGTGTTAGCGTGTTTTTTGAAAAAACGAGTACAGAGAAATTTCAGTTTTTTATGATCATACTGAATATTTAGCGTAGGTTGTTCAAGACAAATTAACATGCCTTCAAATATTTTTCGATTATTTTTATTAAGTAGATTTTTCTCTACTATCGTAAAGTGACTTTCAAAAAAAATCTAATTGTTGTTTTTGAGATCCATTAGTGTGATCAACGCCTAGTACGTTGTAAAAAGCTTCTTGATGAGTTGAACAGGCTTCTATGTGTTTAAAAAGGGACGAATTTTTGTAAGTACGGTGTTTTTTGACCCGGGAGTGTAACATTTGTTTTGTTTCGCCTAAATATCTAGCTTCACAGTTGCATTTGTAATTGTAACAAACATTACAGTGTTGGAAATATTTTTGGCAGGTTTTAGGTGAGGGTAAATGACGCTGTCTATTTTAATAGTTGAAAAAATGATTTTTAGTTTGTAGTTAGGAGTGAATTTATTTATGATTTTATAAATATTCGACGCCACACTAGAACATCGTTGACTTGTATAAGGAAAATGAGTAATGATTGAAATCGGGATTTTCAAGATCGGCTTTACGTATTTCAGCGTTTGATGATTTTTGAAAATCTCGACCTCGCAGTTCAGCGATTTTGTGGTTTAGAATGTGTAAGGGGTATTGATTTTTGAGATAGGTGTTTTTAGAATTTTATATTGCTAAGTTTTTAGCAACCTCGGTGGTTGTACTGTGGTGAATTCTATAGAGTTCGCCGACAAAGGCGCTGATTTTGTAACTTATGGGAGAAACACCGGTTTTGTAGTTAATCAAACAATCGGTTGCGGAGGGCTTACGATAATGGTCAAGGTTTAATTGATTATTATTTATAAATACCGTAGTGTCCAAAAAATTAAGACGAGAGTTTTCCATATTTTCTAGCGTAAATCCGAAATTTTTATGAAAAACATTTAGTTTCTCCAAAAGTCTATTTTTATTATTTTTTTCAAAACTACAAATATATGTCATCTACATATCTATAATATGCGAGTATGGTCCCATTTTGCATTTCGTTCTCTATAATTTCTTGTTCAAACAAATTACAGAAATGTTTGCAAATGAAGGTGATCATAAAAAACTGAAATTTCTCTGAACTTGTTTTTTCAAAAAACACGCTAACACTGCAATTACCTAAAAAGCACTATTCGGGCATTAATTTAACGAAATTAAGTCATCATTTTTCGCACCAAAAAAGTTTCTGTTCAAAAATTTTTTACAATTTTTCTCATTCTGAAGATGCAATAAAGCGAAACATGTCAAAAAAACAATTTATTATAGAAGAAAAAAATATTATATTTTATGTCTCAAAAAAACCCTGAAAAATCATAAGTTATAAATCATAAAAAGTTTATTTTTAGAATACATATTTAAAGTGTATAATACGAAATTTTCGGAATAAAAATGTGAAAAATAATCCGAAGGAAGCAACAAAATTTGTTCAAATAATATTCAGAGAAAATTATTTGATGTAAAACACATTTTACAATTTTGGCGAAAAAACTTCCGGCGATATTGGCCCCCTCTGTACTAGTAATAGTCCAAAACATGAGAATAGTTGAAAATACTATACATTGAAAGTACTAAAAAATTTGGAGCTCTCTTTGATGGCGCTTTTTCGCCACCTAGCGATAACTTAAGAGAAAGTGAGTAACTTTCAGCCTACAATGAATGTCACCAAATTGATAAATATTTGAATTTTTAATTGTTTATGCGTGAGACTTTTGTTGGATAAATATTTCTTAAAAACAGAATGAGTTATTTCAGTGCGACGGCAGAGTAATGATATTATGCTACAAAATTAATAACAACGTCTCCAAAATTAAATTCTTTGAATATTGTTCATGTCTAAATCTGTTCAAAATTTCGCTAATTTTCAATGCATCAAAATGATTCAATTACCTTCAAACTTATTATTTCAAACTTTTTAGACAGAAATTTCAATCATAACCATAGCATTTTAAATACATCTTTCGCTCAGAGAAAAAAAATAATAATTATATTTCCCCTCTTCGCCCTCCTTATACGAACCAAAACTAATGGGCTCGGTTTTGTTCAGGATTCGAAAACGCCCTAATGGATAGAGACCCAAGCTGACCAAATTGAATTTGCGTCGATTTGAATTTGAATTTTGTTGGAACTCTGACGGGGGATTTTTCAGCATCGCGGAAATTTCATTACCGGAATCTGTTACGCTCAAAAGGTCGAAATAATATGGGAAGTGAAGCGATTCCTTTAATATTTGAGACAGTATCACTGCAACAAAGTTATGCAATTTTGAGCACTTTTTTTTCCTTGTTTAATAATTTATTGTGTATTTTTGTTGTAGAAACATAACCTCAGCTACTTTACTGTAGTAGAGATCCTAAAAATGTTACAGTAACAGAAGATTTCAGACATTTTGTATATTCTTCTACAAAATGTTCTGTATAATAATATAAAAAAGGCGAGGCGTAGCCTTGCCAAACGAGAAGTTTCTATCTGCTCTAGAAATTTTCGAAAAATTTCGAAAAAAATTTTAGAGTAAATTTGAATTTTTACTCTAGCATTCTATTTTTCGAATTTCATTGCGAATCTAATCGAAATATAATATATTTTTTTTGAACAGTCGTTTCAAACCTTTATTTTTCTTTGGCTTCGCCAGAATGTCCAGATTGAAAAGTTGACAAAATATTTTTGAAAAACATGCCATTGACATTAGTATCATTTTTGCTGGTAAAACATGGTGTAGATGGCGGAGGTTCCACTCGAAGAATCATGTTTTTTGGAAATTATAGGCTGTTTCCTCCGGTGTTTTTTTTGCAGTCTCTACAATTTTTTAGCTCGTTCTCGCAATTCATAGAGGCTCTTTTTCGTGTTTTTGGTGGTACACGCGTATTATTCGCAATTTTCAGTTCGCAAATTATTAAATCTCCTTTTTACCATTTTTGCTGATTATTAAAAATTAAACAGGTTTTATATAAAATGTTACAACATCTCCATCGTGTGACAAAATTTGTCAAATTCAATTTATTTCACTTTTTTAGAGCATCTGTTTTATGCTATCAAATGATATCCGAAATGCTTACGTAAAATATCAATCGGAACCGCCAAAAACTTTGATACGCTGATCAAAAAGTAATCAACGGCCTCTCATTAATATGTGACAAAATAAAGACAATAATATGTAGGTTAAATGTTATTTGCAAGAAAATTAAAGTAACAAAGGAACATGGTGGCGGAAAACTGGCGTGATATTTGCTCAATTTTCGAGCCGAGATTACATCGCGATTTATAGACTAACTAAAAGTTAATTCGAAATTTTATCTCGAGAAGTTTTTTATATACCATTTCTCTTGACTGAGCAAAATATCAGAAAAATTTTATGTACCATGAATGAGTTCATTATGTTTAAGTGCAAGTGTTGATTTTTGCGTTTTTGAGACATCTGGGACGAAATTTAAAAATTTTATCTCGAGAGTCTTTAGATATGAAAATACAAGATTATTGAAAAAAAAATAATGAGAATCGGTTATAGACGAAGCCACCATAACTTTTTAAGGATTGATTTTGGCACTTTTCTAGTGCCCTGTACGTAGAGCTCGTTTGTGCGGTCAAATTTTTTTTTGTTTTTTCAGAGTAACCAATTGGAACACTTTTCCCGCGATCTAGTGTAAAATGAACAATTTCACATTCTTAGTTTGTTCAGGAGAGCCGATTGAAAATATCTAATTTGCTTTCCCCACCCCCTTAATAAAGAAATTGTATTAAGTTAATTTGACATCCGGTTCACCGGATATAAACCAGAATGTAATTTATTCGTAGGTTCGAATCGATGGGCCTTAAATTTTTGTCTCAAAAACAGCCGGAAAGTTAAATTTTTATGTGTGTTCTTATATTCATGATTGTCTACACATTTACTGCTGAACTATATTTTTAATTAATTTCTGGAAGAAAAAAAACGAGTTTTGATTTTTTTTTTAATTTTATCCTGAAAATACCGATAATAATAGATCTCCGGTTACTGCTGTACCGGTAGTCCGATGAATAAGACAAAATTTTCTCCATTTGAGCTTTTTTAGTGGGCAGTTGAATGCGAAAAAACGAGATTTTCTTTATTGTTAAAATAGTTGAAAATGAATAAACATGGAAACGTTACAATTATCAGAATATTTTTATTTTTTCAAATTGAAATTCACCTGATTATTGAAGCGCCAGAAAATTAATCTGTTCGGAAGTTTTTTTTGTAATTTTTGTTCAATTCAGAGATTCTTTTTTCTCAAATAAAGTATAATTCAAATTCTTCAACGAAATTTTAATACACAACATAATTCTGAATTATTAATTCATAATTATTTGTTAACCAAGGCAACACTTTCAGTTTTTAAAAAAAAATTTAATTGCCGTTTTTGCATTTTTGTTCTCGAACGAAGTTTTCAATTTTTGAAGCAAATCTTTTACAATCATGTGGATTGTACAGGGGTAATGCGTATAGTTAGAAAGTTTGTCGCCAAAAAACCTAAATATACGCGTAATTCTAACTATACGCGTACTTTTGGGAAAATGTGCTCTGATTAGTCAATTTGGACAATATCTAGAGTTAAAATTGCGTTAAATATGGTCAGAGTAAGAATTTTTGGTGATTTTAAAGTTATTTTTTCGTTACAATCTTCTAGGATGTATAAATTGAATTTTATTGAAAAATGAAATAGTTAATTTAAATAAACATGAATTCGCAAAAGATTTATCCGAAAATCGTTAAAATGTCAAAAAACATGAAAATTATGAAAAAAATATGCTCACAGTAAATCACTCTCAGAATACCAGAAAAACTAAATATTTTTATCTGAAATATTGCCCCGTTTTCAAGCTAGCCGACATTGTCTGCGAGACTTGGAACATGTTTTAAACTCCTTGAAATACCGACACTCATTGGTCAATCTGAACATGTTTTTAAAAAAGTGTATTTTTCATTGTCGCGCCGACCGGAGAATCTTGGTCTGAAAATCTGGTTTAAAACGCCTATCTTTTGCCTAGGAACGTTAGAAAAAACCCTATCTTTTGCCTATAACTATACGCCGCACGCCAGGAACGAATAAATTTATTTTACAAATGCGTAGGTTTTTGCGGAGGCTTACGTAGGTTTTTGCGTGGAATCTAACTATACGCATATAACTATACGCCGCACCCCCCTGTAATCAAATTTGAAAATTTATATTATTTTCGAATTGCAAATAAAATTTTAATACTTAAAGCATTTTAATACTTAAGCAAAATAAATAGTTTTTTTAACTTTTGATATATGTATATACTATATCCCTTTAACACCTTTTGCTTAATCTGAGAGATNTAGTTTATATCAATAGTTGAAACATTTCTTATCTATTTCTTATCTAAATTCTTTTTTCTCCAAATTTTTTGGCTTCGTCAACTTTCCCCATAAAGTCAAACCTAGAGGTGGGCGCCAAAAAGTTAGCAACATTTCGAGCAACCATAGTTTTGTCTTTAATACGATTCGGGAAACCATAGACGACACCGAGAAGCGTTTTTCCGCATTTAACTAACGAAGCTTAATAAGAAATGTATTAAGTTAATTGACATCCGTTTCACCGGATATAAACCAGAATGTAATTTATTCGTAGGTTCGAATCGATGGCCTTAAATTTTTGTCTAAAAACAGCCGAAAGTTAATTTTATGTTGTGTTTCTTATATCATGTTGTCTACACATTTACTGCTTGAACTATATTTTTAATTAATTTCTGGAGAAAAAAAAACGAGTTTGCATTTTTTTTTTTTAAAATTTAATACTGAACATCCAATAAACCGATATACCACCCCTCCTATCCCACCTTCCCCATCTGTTAGAACAGCCCACAACGTTAAAATCACCAACGTTAACACACCCCCACCTCAGTGGCTACGCAAACTTCACTAACAACACACAAGGCTTCGACACCTAAAGCCGCGATATACTAGATCTCCGGTACTGGCTGTACGCAGTACTCGATGAATACAAACAAAGTTTCTCCATGATGGGACTTTTTAGTAGGGGCAGTGCATGCGCAAAAAACGCACTTAATTCTTTATTGTTAAAAATAAGTCAAAACACCTCACAACACACACGCACCAACACATCACCACATTATCAGAGATTCTTTTTTCTCAAAAAAGTATAATTCAAATTCTTCACGAAATTTTAATACACAACATAATTCTGAAATTATTAATTCATAATTATTTGTTAACCACAGGCAACACTTTCAGTTTTTAAAAAAAAATTTTAATTGCCGTTTGCATTTTTTGTTCTCGAACGAATTTCAATTTTCAGGAACCAAACTCTTTACTACATCATACATTGTATACAGGGGGTAATGCAAACAAAATAAAAGTTGTGTCGCCAAAAAACCCTAAATATACGCGTAATCTAACTATACGCGTACTTTTGGGAAAATGTGCTCTGATTAGTCAATTTGGCAAATCCTAGGTTAAAATTGCGTTAAAATCTGGTCAGAGTAAGAATTTTTGGTGATTTAAAGTTATTTTTCGTATCACAAACTCTCTAGGATCGTATAAATTGAATTTTATGAAAAATGAAATAGTTAATTTTAATACACATGAATTCGCAAAAGATTTATCCGAAAATCGTTAAAATGTCAAGAACAACGTGAAAATTTGAAAAAAAAATATGCTCACAGTAATTCCACTTCTCAGAATACCAAAAAACTAAATATTTTATCTGAATAATATGCAATCTAACTATACGCATATAACTATACGCCGCACCCCCCTGTAATCAAATTTGAAAATTTATATTATTTTCGAATTGCAAATAAAATTTTAATACTTAAAGCATTTTAATACTTAAGCAAAATAAATAGTTTTTTTAACTTTTGATATATGTATATACTATATCCCTTTAACACCTTTTGCTTAATCTGAGAGATATGGGCTGAAAAGCGGCTTCATGAGTGGCTAGGAGGGGTCTTAGGAGTGTTAGGATTGGCTTCCTCAACCCACATCTCTCAGATTAAGCAAAAGGTGTTAAAGGGATATAATATACAAAATGTCGATTTCAAAATGAAAACAATGTAGAAAAAACAAATGGGAAAATAAATTTTCTCATTAAAAGAAGAGAAAATTTTAATTAATGATAATAGGTTCATGTGATAAATACAGATGCTAAATAAAAGCAGGTAGTTACGCCGCATAAAAAGAATGATTATAAGTTTGATTGGATAGGCAATAATTCCAGCAAAAGAATGTTCCACCAGCGCCATCTTCTTCGTCATTGTTTCCACCCTCAGGCAAACTCCCCGCCTTAATAATGCCCGCAGTGTCAGCCACTCCTTGTCCCCTTATCCAACTTACCGTCTGCCAGACAGCATTGCATGTCACCTTTTAATAGGCGCCGAAAATAGCTAGCACAAGTCAATTTGTGAAATTCACAGTTTGAAAGTACCACCCGATCCGAGCCCAGTTGATGTTTCTAAATATATGTGGTTGAATTATTTCTCCGTGTTTTTTCCCTTTTATGGAAAAGGAATGCTATTTTACTGTCAAAGGGTAAGAGACATTGATTCTGCAATGTGGCCATTTATTTGACAGTGTGAGTTCAAATAAATTTTATGTCTATCAGTTGCATTATGCAACTTGCATAGCCATCGCTCACTACTCCCCTCAGAAGTTAAAATAGCCAAAAATCTCACTTTCAGCCTGTCACTTTTTAATAAGAACTGAATTCACGCCTGAAAACACATATCCCTTTATCACTTTTTGGTTAGAATGCGTAGCCACTACTCTTTTTAACGTTGTGGCTACGCATTCTAACCAAAAAGTGATAAAGGGATATAACAAGTTTGCTCAAAAAGATACACCCCAGTAATGTCTAGGGCATAATGCATGAATTTCAGATCAGAACAACTTTTTATTTTGTTTTTTTTGCGACTATGTTTTCAGGTAATTTGCTAACGAGACAAAATCCCTTGCTGTAGCTACACGAGTCCTCACTAATTTCAATTCAAGTAGAAAGCCCGCTCCCACGCAAAATTTTATCAAAAGAGCAGTCTTTTTCAAGCATTTCACCTGAGTCCAAATAAAATTCGTGACTGCTAACTAACAAGCTTTTTGCTGTAGTTAGCGGCTTTCTGTCGCGTTTTTTTTCGCTCGGAATTTTTAGGTTGAGAACCTCTGAGAGTTAAATGACCTAACCGCTTTCTTATTGCAATAGTAACGTTTTGAAAATTTATCATTCTAAGCGGAAATCTCCTTTTTTAATATTAAAACTAAACCTGATTGCGGATCAAAAATTGTGCAGAATGACGCAATTAGGAGAAAAATTAAAAGTTTGCATCTGAGTTGAATTTATAGGATTTTCCAAAATAATTTAGTACTTGAATAAAGATTTCAGGAGAACATTTTAGGGGGAGATATCGATTACGATGCCTGACTTCAAATAAAAATGTTTGGTTTAAGTCTGGTGAAAAACCATTTCGGGATACGAATCGCGTGATGATTACGTAACTAACGTGTAAATAATGTCAGGAAAGCTGAATTCTGATTGGTTCAAATTTTAACCAATCAGAATCCAGGAAATTGACCGTCAGTTAAACTATATTTTAATTGATGATTTCGAAAATATACATGTAATATACATATAACATGTAACGTATAAATTATACGGTATAATATACAATCTATATTTTGATATGTCATCAAGTTTTGTGTTTTTTCGTCTTCGAAACTTTTAAAATCACTGAAAAATGACAACTTTTGGCTAGATTAGTCTCTAGCGCCTCAAATATCCCGTGGGCCACTAATTTTTTAACTATATATATCCCTTTATCACCTTTTGCATGATCTAAGAGATGTGGGTTGAGGGAGCCAATCCTAACACTCCTAAGACCCCTTCTAGCCACTCATGAGGCCGCTTTCTCTTCTTTTCAGCCCACATCTCTCAGATCATGCAAAAGGTGATAAAGGGATATTGTCGAATGGTATAATTTCAAATATAAGCAAGTATAGCCATGTCAATAAGAGTATTTCAGGTCACTCATCTTCCATATATAGATGAATCATCTAAGATGATATATTTCTTTTTATATGAGAAGTTATTGCACGTTTTGAATGTTAAGATTCATAACACCCACCTTCTTTTCCTATACATTTTATATCTTTACACTTTTGAGTGAAACTAATATTGATATTCCCCATATATTCTGAGAATTGAGAGGGTTCTGAGTGCTAACACAGCAATTGCTGGGGAGTTTTTGACTACTTTTTGAAGCCTGATACATTTTGTTTGGAATGTTGGAAAGTAAAAATAAAATTTTGTTCCGTAAACACTGGTGATGATGTTGTAATATGTCAATTTATATTTAAAATCGTAATAAGCTCGTAAAACACTTTACGAGAACGCTTTTTCTCGAGCCTTTATTTGTCTCCAGCAGGATATTTCTCGCGGAGTTTATTTTCAAGTTGATTCAAACTTGCGTTTGGGTTATTCGTAATAATGAAAAATGACTTTCGTAAAATGTGATATTTCTGTTTTATATTATTTAGATTCTTTTTTTGTTAAAACAGAAAACATTAAGCACAAAAAAATACATAAAACGTTGGGATTTTATTTATATCATTTCAAGGTAATCTCCTTTAAACATACATCAAGTGCGCACCGCTATAAACATTAAAGCAGCATGTCAATATCATAACAAACAATCAAAGGCCTGATTTCAGTTAGTATTAGTCTTAAACTTTTTAAAAAATACTTTCCTAGCTCAGTTTTTGATGCAGAATTCAATTTCGCTGTCAAAATAACATTTTTGTCCATATTTATGTGATATGCTATTTTTGATTAAAACTCTCTAAAAAGAGGTCAAAGTCGAATTACAAAAATTTTCTTCGCCGAAATTGATTTCTCAAGACCGATTGACCCAGGAATTGTATTTATCTGCTTAATTTATCAAACAAATAATGATAATTTGTGCATGCAATCCAGCACCCAGAACCCTCTTAAGTCTTGGAAATTTAGTCAAAGTTTTTTCTCTAAACTAAATAGGAACAATGCTTTTTATTTTTGGTTAACTGGACAGAATTAGTAGTCAATCGACAGATTGCAATCAGGTTCAAACTGAATGGTTTAGAGAAACTAGCAATGAAGACAGAACATGTTCCGATGGATATGCATGCCAAGTAACAGAGGTTAATATATTAATTCAATGGTACTGCTTACCCTTGGAGGCTTCGACCACATAAAGCGGCTAAATATTTAACCCGCTGAAATCGCAATGAAAGAAAACCCTTTTGAAAGGGTAAAGTCACTTTAAATCAGCCATAAATTATGGAAAAAATGATTTAAAAAGTCTCTTTCGAATACATTTTAAAACTCAACAATGTGAATCTGAAAATATCACCCAAATTTTCTGAAAAAAAGGTTCAAATTTTATCACGAGTTGATTGGAAGGCGATTTTTCGCTTAAGTCTTACTTCCGAAAAAATAACTTTTGACTCCAATCTGGAGTTGAAATTTAAATTAGCCAGGATTTAAAAAGTGTTTTAAGTACGATTTGCAAAAAAATAAGCATCCTAGATATATTTTGGTGCTGTGAGTGTGCAAATTGGAATCCCTACCTGAAAGGGTATTATGCCTCGGGGGAACTTTTTTTCTATTCTTCGGTGGGTTAAAGACAGTGAGTTGAATCCAAAATAAAGTTTGCCTAGAGGAATCTAAAAATTTCAAATAAAACTTTCTGGGACGACTCGTTCAAAAAATATTTTATCTTACTTTTTTTTCAATTTCTCTCGAAAAAAATTAAAACGCGTGCTGCCCAAACATGATAAACGATAGATAAAATCTAAGAAACTGAGTTTTTAGGATAGACTTTTTCGTATCTTTCAAATTATTTATTATTCTTCATCAGAACTGTTTTTTTCGTTAGTTATTTTTTTTTATTTTAGAAAAAATTTCGAAGGAAAATCTGCTTCGATTTTTCCAAAAAAAGTTCAAAATTCAGTCAATTCGAGAGCTTTTATCGATCTGGCGACTGAACAATTCTAGAACGCCAAAGGAAAATGAAGGCCTTAGAGGCATTAAAAATGCTCTAAATTGATACGGGGTGATAATTAAGTGTACTGAGAACCCAATCATCAAAAAAATTTTAAAAGATGAAGTTAAAAAATAACGTTTGCTCGAATTTGACCACTAAAACTTCAAAATATCGCCTTGACGTAAGCCAACTTTCTCATCAGTGTTCACTGGCTTTCTTTTGAAAAATCGAAGCACTTTTTTTTTGGGAAATTTTTGGAAAATGACAAAAAAAAATCATATTCTAGTTTAAGCTTACATTTTGCAAATATATCTTCGGAGGAGATAGATTTTGAAGTCTGAAATTGTGAAAAATCGTCGTTATTTGGCGTTCTAGAATTGTCAGTCGCCAGATCGATAAAAGCTCTCGAATTGACTGAATTTTGAACTTTTTTTGGAAAAATCGAAGCAGATTTTCCTTCGAAAATTTTTTCCAAAATAAAAAAAATAACTAACGGAAAAAACAGTTCTGATGAAGAATAATAAATAATTGAAAGATACGAAAAAGTCTATCCTAAAAACTCAGTTTCTTAGATTTATCTATCGTTATCATGTTTGGGCAGCACGCGTTTTAATTTTTTTCGAGAGAAATTGAAAAAAAAGTAAGATAAATATTTTTTGAACGAGTCGTCCCAGAAAGTTTCATTTGAAATTTTTAGATTCCTCTAGGCAAACTTTATTTTGGATTCAACTCACTGTCTTTAACCCACCGAAGAATGAAAAAAAGTTCCCCCGAGCGATAATACCCTTTCAGGAGGGTACAATTTGCACACTCACAGCACCAAATATATCTAGGATGCTTATTTTTTTGCAAATCGTACTTAAAACACTTTTTTAAATCCTGGCTAATTTTAAATTTCAACTCAGATTGGAGTCAAAAGTTATTTTTTCGGAAGTAAGACTTAAGCGAAAAATCGCCTTCCAATCAACTCGTGATAAAATTTGAACCTTTTTTTCAGAAAAATTTTGGGTGATATTTTCAGATTCACATTGTTGAGTTTTAAAATGTATTCGAAAGAGAGCTTTTTAAATCATTTTTTCCATAATTTATGGCTGATTTAAAGTGACTTTACCCTTTCAAAAGGGTTTTCTTTCATGCGATTTCAGCGGTTAAATTTATTTTAGCCGCTTTAAGTGGTTCGAAGCCTCCAAGGGTTAACAAGTTACCATTGAATTAATATATTAACCTCTGTTACTTGGCATGCATATCCATCGGAACATGTCTGTCTTCATTGCTAGTTTCTCTAAACCATTCAGTTTGAACCTGATTGCAATCTGTCGATTGACTACTAATTCTGTCCAGTTAACCAAAAATAAAAAGCATTGTTCCTATTTAGTTTAGAGAAAAAACTTTGACTAAATTTCCAAGACTTAAGAGGTTCGGGTGCTGGATTGCATGCACAAATTATATTATTTGTTTGATAAATTAAGCAGATAAAACAATTCCTGGGTCAATCGGTTTGAGAAATCAATTTCGGCGAAGAAAATTTTTGTAATTCGACTTTGACCTCTTTTTAGAGAGTTTTAATCAAAAATAGCATATCACATAAATATGGACAAAAATGTTATTTTGACAGCGAATTGAATTCTGCATCAAAAACTGAGCTAGGAAAGTATTTTTTAAAAAGTTTAGGACTAATACTAACTGAAATCAGGCCTTTGATTGTTTGTATGATATTGACATGCTGCTTTAATGTTTATAGCGGTGCGCACTGATGTATGTTTAAAGGAGATTACCTTGAAATGATATAAATAAAATCCCAACGTTTATGTATTTTTTTGTGCTTAATGTTTTCTGTTTTAACAAAAAAAGAATCAAATAATATAAAACAGAATAATCACATTTTACGAAAGTCATTTTTCATTATTACGAATAACCCAAACGCAAGTTTGAATCAACTTGAAAAAAACTCGCGAGAAATATCCTGCTGGAGACAAATAAAGGCTCGAGAAAAAGCGTTCTCGTAAAGTTTTACTAACAATGTATTCGCGAATAAATTGCGAGTCTATTACAATGGATCAGCCTCATTCTGAATTTAGTATACATTTTTGTGTACGAGCTTATTACGATTTTAATATAATGAACATATACAACATCATCACCAGTGTTTACGGAACAAAATTTTATTTTTACTTTCCAACATTCAAACAAAATGTATCAGCTTCAAAAAGTAGTCAAAAACTCCCAGCAATTGCTGTGTTAGCACTCAGAACCTCTCAATTCTCGCAAATATATGGGATATTCAATATTAGTTTCACTCAAAAGTGTAAAGATAAAAATGTATAGGAAAAGAAGGTGGGTGTTATGAATCTTAACATTCAAAACGTGCAATAACTTCTCATATAAAAAGAAATATATCATCTTAGATGATTATCTATATATGGAAGATGAGTGACCTGAAATACTCTTATTGACATGGCTATACTTGCTTATATTTGAAATTATACCATTCGACAATATCCCTTTATCACCTTTTGCATGATCTGAGAGATGTGGGCTGAAAAGAAGAGAAAGCGGCCTCATGAGTGGCTAGAAGGGGTCTTAGGAGTGTTAGGATTGGCTCCTCAACCACATCTCTTAGATCATGCAAAAGGTGATAAAGGATATATATAGTTAAAAAATTAGTGGCCCACGGGATATTTGAGGCGCTAGAGACTAATCTAGCCAAAAGTTGTCATTTTTCAGTGATTTTAAAAGTTTCGAAGACGAAAAAACACAAAACTTGATGACATATCAAAATATAGATTGTATATTATACCGTATAATTATACGTTATATGTATATTTACATGTATATTTTCGAAATCATCAATTAAAATATAGTTTAACTGACTGGTCAATTTCCGGATTCTGATTGGTTAAAATTTGAACCAATCAGAATTCAGCTTTCCTGACATTATTTACACGTTAGTTACGTAATCATCACGCGATTCGTATCCCGAAATGGTTTTTCACCAGACTTAAACCAAACATTTTTATTTGAAGTCAGGCATCGTAATCGATATCTCCCCCTAAAATGTTCTCCTGAAATCTTTATTCAAGTACTAAATTATGTTGGAAAATCCTATAAATTCAACTCAGATGCAAACTTTTAATTTTTCTCCTAATTGCGTCATTCTGCACAATTTTTGATCCGCAATCAGGTTTAGTTTTAATATTAAAAAAGGAGATTTCCGCTTAGAATGATAAATTTTCAAAACGTTACTATTGCAATAAGAAAGCGGTTAGGTCATTTAACTCTCAGAGGTTCTCAACCTAAAAATTCCGAGCGAAAAAAACGCGACAGAAAGCCGCTAACTACAGCAAAAAGCTTGTTAGTTCAGCATTTTAGTTTAGGTGAAATGCTTGAAAAAGACTGCTCTTTTGATAAAATTTTGCGTGGGAGCGGGCTTTCTACTTGAATTGAAATTAGTGAGGACTCGTGTAGCTACAGCAAGGGATTTTGTCTCGTTAGCAAATTACCTGAAAACATAGTCGCAAAAAAACAAAATAAAAGTTGTTCTGATCTGAAATTCATGCATTATGCCCTAGACATTACTGGGTGTATCTTTTTGAGCAAACTGTTATATCCCTTTATCACTTTTTGTTAGAATGCGTAGCCACAACGTTAAAATTACACGTTAAAAGAGTAGTGGCTACGCATTCTAACAAAAAGTGATAAAGGGATATGTGTTTTCAGGCGTGAATTCAGTTCTTATTAAAAAGTGACAGGCTGAAAGTGAGATTTTTGGCTATTTAACTTCTGAGGGAGTAGTGAGCGATGGCTATGCAAGTTGCATAATGCAACTGATAGACATAAAATTTATTTGAACTCACACTGTCAAATAAATGGCCACATGCAGAATCAATGTCTCTTACCCTTTGACAGTAAAATAGCATTCCTTTCCATAAAAGGGAAAAAACACGGAGAAATAATTCAACCACATATATTTAGAAACATCAACTGGGCTCGGATCGGGTGGTACTTTCTAACTGTGAATTTCACAAATTGACTTGTGCTAGCTATTTCGGCGCCTATTAAAAGGTGACATGCAATGCTGTCTGGCAGACGGTAAGTTGGATAAGGGACAAGTGAGTGGCTGACACTGCGGGCATTATTAAGGCGGGAGTTTGCCTGAGGGTGGAAACAATGACGAAGAAGATGGCGCTGGTGGAACATTCTTTTGCTGGAATTATTGCCTATCCAATCAAACTTATATCATTCTTTTTATGCGGCGTAACTACCTGCTTTTATTTAGCATCTGTATTTATCACATGAACCTATTATCATTAATTAAAATTTTCTCTTCTTTAGAGAAAATTTATTTCCCATTTGTTTTTTCTACATTGTTTTCATTTTGAAATCGACATTTTGTATATTATATCCCTTTAACACCTTTTGCTTAATCTGAGAGATGTGGGTTGAGGAAGCCAATCCTAACCATCCTAAGACCCTCCTAGCCACTCATGAAGCCGTTTTCAGCCCATATCTCTCAGATTAAGCAAAAGGTGTTAAAGGATATAGTATATACATATATCAAAAAGTTAAAAAAACTATTTATTTTGCTTAAGTATTAAATGCTTTAAGTATTAAAATTTTATTTGCAATTCGAAAATAATATAAATTTTCAAATTTGATTACAGGGGGTGCGGCGTATAGTTATATGCGTATAGTTAGATTCCACGCAAAAACCTACGTAAGCCTCCGCAAAAACCTACGCATTTGTAAAATAAATTTATTCGTTCCTGGCGTGCGGCGTATAGTTATAGGCAAAAGATAGGGTTTTTTCTAACGTTCCTAGGCAAAAGATAGGCGTTTTAAACCAGATTTTCAGACCAAGATTCTCCGGTCGGCGCGACAATGAAAAATACACTTTTTTAAAAACATGTTCAGATTGACCAATGAGTGTCGGTATTTCAAGGAGTTTAAAACATGTTCCAAGTCTCGCAGACAATGTCGGCTAGCTTGAAAACGGGGCAATATGTTCAGATAAAAATATTTAGTTTTTCTGGTATTCTGAGAGTGATTTACTGTGAGCATATTTTTTTCATAATTTTCATGTTTCTTTGACATTTTAACGATTTTCGGATAAATCTTTTGCGAATTCATGTTTATTTAAATTAACTATTTCATTTTTCAATAAAATTCAATTTATACATCCTAGAAGATTTGTAACGAAAAAATAACTTTAAAATCACCAAAAATTCTTACCTGACCATATTTAACGCAATTTAACTCTAGATATTGTCCAAATTGACTAATCAGAGCACATTTTCCCAAAAGTACGCGTATAGTTAGAATTACGCGTATATTTAGGGTTTTTTGGCGACAAACTTTCTAACTATACGCATTACCCCCTGTACAATCCACATGATTGTAAAAGATTTGCTTCAAAAATTGAAAACTTCGTTCGAGAACAAAAATGCAAAAACGGCAATTAAATTTTTTTTTAAAAACTGAAAGTGTTGCCTGGTTAACAAATAATTATGAATTAATAATTCAGAATTATGTTGTGTATTAAAATTTCGTTGAAGAATTTGAATTATACTTTATTTGAGAAAAAAGAATCTCTGAATTGAACAAAAATTACAAAAAAAACTTCCGAACAGATTAATTTTCTGGCGCTTCAATAATCAGGTGAATTTCAATTTGAAAAAATAAAAATATTCTGATAATTGTAACGTTTCCATGTTTATTCATTTTCAACTATTTTAACAATAAAGAAAATCTCGTTTTTTCGCATTCAACTGCCCACTAAAAAGCTCAATGGAGAAAATTTTGTCTTATTCATCGGACTAC
Source organism: Oikopleura vanhoeffeni (assembly GCA_004367855.1). Classification (NCBI taxonomy): domain Eukaryota; kingdom Metazoa; phylum Chordata; class Appendicularia; order Copelata; family Oikopleuridae; genus Oikopleura; species Oikopleura vanhoeffeni. The sequence continues at coordinate 91,874 of SCLH01000154.1, forward strand.
CGGTACAGCAGTAACCGGAGATCTATTATTATCGGTATTTTCAGATAAAATTAAAAAAAAAATCAAAACTCGTTTTTTTTCTTCCAGAAATTAATTAAAAATATAGTTCCAGCAGTAAATGTGTAGACAATCATGAATATAAGAACACACATAAAAATTTAACTTTCCGGCTGTTTTTGAGACAAAAATTTAAGGCCCATCGATTCGAACCTACGAATAAATTACATTCTGGTTTTATCCGGTGAACCGGATGTCAAATTAACTTAATACAATTTCTTTATTAAGGGGGTGGGGAAAGCAAATTAGATATTTTCAATCGGCTCTCCTGAACAAACTAAGAATGTGAAATTGTTCATTTTACACTAGATCGCGGGAAAAGTGTTCCAATTGGTTACTCTGAAAAAACAAAAAAAAATTTGACCGCACAAACGAGCTCTACGTACAGGGCACTAGAAAAGTGCCAAAATCAATCCTTAAAAAGTTATGGTGGCTTCGTCTATAACCGATTCTCATTATTTTTTTTTCAATAATCTTGTATTTTCATATCTAAAGACTCTCGAGATAAAATTTTTAAATTTCGTCCCAGATGTCTCAAAAACGCAAAAATCAACACTTGCACTTAAACATAATGAACTCATTCATGGTACATAAAATTTTTCTGATATTTTGCTCAGTCAAGAGAAATGGTATATAAAAAACTTCTCGAGATAAAATTTCGAATTAACTTTTAGTTAGTCTATAAATCGCGATGTAATCTCGGCTCGAAAATTGAGCAAATATCACGCCAGTTTTCCGCCACCATGTTCCTTTGTTACTTTAATTTTCTTGCAAATAACATTTAACCTACATATTATTGTCTTTATTTTGTCACATATTAATGAGAGGCCGTTGATTACTTTTTGATCAGCGTATCAAAGTTTTTGGCGGTTCCGATTGATATTTTACGTAAGCATTTCGGATATCATTTGATAGCATAAAACAGATGCTCTAAAAAAGTGAAATAAATTGAATTTGACAAATTTTGTCACACGATGGAGATGTTGTAACATTTTATATAAAACCTGTTTAATTTTTAATAATCAGCAAAAATGGTAAAAAGGAGATTTAATAATTTGCGAACTGAAAATTGCGAATAATACGCGTGTACCACCAAAAACACGAAAAAGAGCCTCTATGAATTGCGAGAACGAGCTAAAAAATTGTAGAGACTGCAAAAAAAACACCGGAGGAAACAGCCTATAATTTCCAAAAAACATGATTCTTCGAGTGGAACCTCCGCCATCTACACCATGTTTTACCAGCAAAAATGATACTAATGTCAATGGCATGTTTTTCAAAAATATTTTGTCAACTTTTCAATCTGGACATTCTGGCGAAGCCAAAGAAAAATAAAGGTTTGAAACGACTGTTCAAAAAAAATATATTATATTTCGATTAGATTCGCAATGAAATTCGAAAAATAGAATGCTAGAGTAAAAATTCAAATTTACTCTAAAATTTTTTTCGAAATTTTTCGAAAATTTCTAGAGCAGATAAAANGAGCATTTTTAATGCCTCTAAGGCCTTCATTTAATCAGACAGATATACCCCCTTAAAATGCGCTATGATGACGTCAAAGTCTATTTATAGAATCTTTATCCAAAATTCGAATGTTGAAAAATACAAAGAAAATTGTCGTCATGATAATATTTTTCGAGTAGTTCGACTATAACGAATTAAAAAAATCACCATAGACCTAGAAAAATATGTTTAATTTATATGTATTAAAATAAATTATCTTTTTTTATCATTTCTCTATTATAAATAAGTATCTTTGCAACGAAATCAAAAGCGGCACCTTTGATAAACAATAAACAACTCAAATTGACAAAAATTACATACCAACATATGTTAGGTCTTTATGCGGTGAATCTTTTCTGAAAAAACAAAAAAAATTGAAATCAAATTGGCCAGTTATATCGCAAATTACGAAAACAGTTTTTTCATTTTTACGAATGACCTGAACGTAAACGGAAAATTTCCTTCGCGTTTGATCGACGACTACTTAGTTTCGAACTTATTGGGAAACTTAAAATTAATTTCAATATCAGCTATGCAAGTTTTTAGCTGCTGGTCAAAAATTAACAGTCTCAAAAATCGTTTTCGTATAATGATTTACGAGTTTGTTACGAATTCAAAAATGATTATATTAATCTAATTTATACAACAAATGTTCTCGGAACAATACATTTAAACATTTCAAACAAAAGTTATATACCGTTGAAAAGCAGTGAGAAATACCCAGTAATTACAACAATCAGCATGGACAACCCCCTTAAGTTCAACATATAATAATTTAGAATAATTGCGCGACATATGCTTGCAAACAAGATGGATTTTGTGATGCTGGAACATTTTTTCGTTCTTTTTCCTACACAAATACTCATAACAATGCTGATGATCAATCTGGATTTGCCTGCTATCCTCCAGAAATGATTCCAAGTGGGACTGTCGAGTGCTTTTTTGACACGGCTAATAACTACAAGCTTGCTGTTAGTGCCAAAATGCTATCAATTGAAAGAGTAAATACTTTTGATGACAGACAAATTACTTTAATCGATTATGATACATTTGTTGCGGGAGTAGCATCAGCAGAAGCATCAGGATGTTCTGAGCCGGCATACGAATTTTTCAACACCAGTCAATGCGTCGGGGTCGAAAATACTGAAAAAATGTACCAATCTTCCGGATCGATGCCACCCCCTTAAGAATTTCCTCATGAAAATTTATTTGAATGAAATTTTAAATTCGGTGGTTGGTGCATTTTCAAAATCTAAAAAAAAATTAATTTAAGCATATCAAAAAAAAATTTTTACATGGAATGAAATTCATTCAATGAATGAAATAAATCAAATTCGGTGGTTGCGACAGCTTAAGAATTTGGAAAATTAAAGAAGATAATTCTTCCAATTTTTGGTTTAAAAAGACTATACAAGAGCGCTGTAAAACCGTGGACATCTATGAAAAAAGTTTAAGAAAATTTAAGAACTTTTTACCAAAAATCACAAGCACTCCCCCCCCCCTTAGATAGTTTTCAGTGTGTTAATTGTTGAAAACTCGAAATTCAAAGACCTTCCTAAAAGTATTGATTTCAGTATCCATAATGTTAATTTAATGCAAATTATAAACTTTTCCTAACATTTTGCAACAATCGTTGTAAAATTTCGTCCGATTTTCGTCCAAATTTTATTGTCTTTTGAATAAAAATTTCTTATTTTTTAATTCGAAGTGCTTGAGATTTCTCAACAATTTAAACACAATTATATTCATGAAAAGAAGAAAATTCACTGTTTACTAAACATTACGTTAAATAAATTGTTCAGAGGGTGCAACTTATTTTAACAGTGTTTCTGACGAATCAAATGGATTTTCATTCACAGATCTTGGGTTCAATGAAACAGTAAGTTCTTATTCTCAAAAATTTGTTATCGGATATGATGATAACATCAGAAGTGGAGGCAGTTGTCCAAGTATCCGAAAATATGGCAAAAGGTTGGGTTTTGAAATTAAGATTCACGCGAAAACAACTCGGGGCTTGATTTGCCTTCAAAAATATCTTTTACGTGTTGCATACATTTTATTAAATTTGCCAGCGGTACTCTTCAAAAGAAACTCCGTTGAAAACCTCTCATTTGAATTTTTTATCTAATTCTCAAAAAAGTTATGAAAAAATTAATCAAGAAATTATTTGAATAATTTTTTAACCGATTTGCAGGAAGATTCAATGATAAATTAATCATCACATTTATTAGAAGTAGTGAATTATAAATAAAATCAAACAAATTATTTAAGGAAATAAAATATCTTTTATCTTACAGTGAGACTTTTGATTCTCATCAAAGAAAATCTAAATGAAAAATAAAAGGGAATTGTTTTCGAATTAAATAAAACATAATTTTTTAAAAGGGCCGGGATATTCACAAAAGTGTGAATAGGGGATATCGACCTAAAAATACTACCTTTTTTTAAATCGCTTGCTATTTTCCAACATTTAACACCCACAACCCCCTTAACACCAAAACAATCATGCAATAAGACAAGATTATTTAATTAAATTTGCCTATTCGAATTACAAACGGAAAAAGTTAATTTAACGGAACTAAGGTTTTAAGGAGTGGTGTTTCAAGGTTTTTTTTAGTTTATCTACTGTTTCAAAAAAGTATTTGTTTGCTTAATTTCGCTCCGGTCACACTGCGGCATAAATTAAGTTGATTTTATTAGCAATTCACGCAGAAAATTACCTTCCGTGGATCTCCAATTTCATCCTTTGACGCCATCTAGTAAGATAACCTATTTTTGAGACAACATTCCATCGTTTTTTTTGGTCCTTAAAGTTTAGCTCAGACTCAGTCTTGATAGATCCATGAACAAAGAGTACGGGCTGTGATAGAAGAGATCAAAAATTAAAAACTAGTACCTTAACATAGTCGTACTGTTACATGCTCTATAAAAGCGTGGGATACGTAATGGCAAAATCCTGCTGCAGGCGGTGGCCGTGATGAGTCATCACTGATGACGAAGAAATTAAAATTGAGACCGAAATTGACTTTACTATGCAAATGTACAGAGATATAGATTTTACTATTCTTTATGAAGGCGAGACCATTTATATCAACCCAGTCGACGTGTTTATTTTGAAACTACCACAGTAATGCCGACCTCTGAAGATAAAATGATCCACTTAAAACATTGCAGTGCTCAAGAAGTAATTTTCAATGAAACAAGTGAAGAATTTGATATAATATAATTTGATACAATTTGTGGATTATTCTTTTGATTTTATCGTCAATGGTTATACGTGTTATGGTCAATAGTATTGACTCAATAGTATTGACTCAATAGTATAGACTCAATACTGCGTTGATTTCGGTGAGTAATAATAATCTTCAGCTAACTATAGCACATAACAGGTTCATGATAAGCTGGGTTAATAGTAATTCGTCGAAAATTTAAATTTATCTACAATATAAAGTGTATATAAAGACTTTTTCTAAAAATTCTTTCGGCTCATCGTTTTCTATGTCAAATTTCTATATATAAAACTACTACAGTCATCGGCGATGACTCATCGCTCTCTAACTGGAAGAAACAGTCTGGAACACTTACCGACCTAACAAAAGTGTTCCAGTGAGGGCGATGTGTTCCAGTAAAGGCACACCCATAAAGGCACACCCATAAAGGCACACCCATAAAGGCACACCCATATATATACTTTTGCTTAGAAAGCTACACTGCAGATTAAAATTGCCTTTTTTTTTGTGGTAAAATTAGAAAGTAAATGAAAAAAGGTTTGTGTATAACATAATTTATGTTACACAAATCAAATACAGCCATCAGTTTTGTATCACTTGTTTAAACTTGTTATCGGAGTTTGCTTTGTCAAAATTGTGAATTTTCTTCAGAAACATTTTGGCAAATTTGTCAAGATGTTTAGGATTGTCTCTCATAAACTGTTTTATCTGTTGTTTTCTTAAAATTTTGACCAAGGATATTAAATATTTGGTTGTTTTTAACACTCATTTTATATGCTAATATGAGTTATCAATGAAATTTTTTTATCACGTTTGGTTTTATGAAATATAATCTAGTGCCATATCTAGAATTCAAAACTGTAATAATCAAAATAATTCTTATCTCATATTCTTCTTTGTTGTGTTTCAAACGCCATAATAATTGGGAGCAATTCTTGAAAACAAATAAAACAGTTCGTTGGAAAAAATTTCTGTTAACCAGCTTTTTGGGACCTTTCAAAAATATATCCATAAGTATCGAAAAGCACCTATTTTTACTGTTACAATTAGGGACACATTGACCGACCTCAAAAATGTGTTTCAGTTAGGGCGATGTGTTCCAGTTAGGGGATGACTGTAGCCTAAGATTAATTAAAAATAAATTGGTTTAAATATTTTTGCCTAAATGGCACTTTTTGAATAAAAAGTGAGTTTGTTGGCACAAACTTTACTCACTTTTTTCTCTGAATTTCACGTTAACATCTGACAAATCATCGGAACAAAAAAGTCTATTTTTCGGAAATTGTCGGTTCGAGCATGCTCTCCAAAACTTTATTTTATAGTGTCTAAAGTTCTCTTCTTTGCAGTAAAGCCTTTTGTCAGAAACTCTCTTGTCAGGCCTCGAATAAGTCAAAAATAATCAGAGTTTATCGAAAAATACTAGATTATAGAGCTTGCCTTTTTCATTGAAATCACTAGCATATTTTATAAATTAGTACATCACAGTGTGATGCAGAGTATCAAACGGAACGCGGAACGCAAAAAATAAACGGAACGCGTTATTTTTTGCGTTCCGTTCCATTCCGCGACCTTTCGTTCCGCGTTCCGTTCCGCGGCCTTGCGTTCCGTTCCGCGTTCCAAAACGTT
>SCLH01000154.1:109690-129981 GCA_004367855.1 Oikopleura vanhoeffeni
GTATAGTGACTCGAGTTTACGGAAGCAAACAACAAATTAACGAGAGCTTTAGTTCAAAAATTAATTTACCTGAACAGTTACCATATCCTACTATTCTCATTAACTAAGATAAATTTACTGAATCAGAAATTTCACAATTATATTTTTTCGCAGCGAGAGATAAGCAATCTCCACTTAATATCTCTCATCCGTTCTGAAATAAGCCTAATATCAAATACGAATTTTTTTTTCTCCAAATATGACAGCCCTTGTACCCTCCCCAATACAATAGCCCATATGGTTGATGCCTTTCGGCGTCACCAAAAAAACTAGTTAACAAAAAATAGCTAGAATGTTTTTTTATGATCAGTCCGTAGCCACCAGATTTTCGCCGCATCAATACATGCGTTTTCCGCAGCATTAATCTTGTAGACTTTAGATCATGAATCTGTACCCAGCCCGAATTTCTGGCAACTTGTGTTCTTAAAATCGAAGGCGCTCTATCGAGCTTAAGCAAGAAAGTTTCATTATACACAACATACATTTTTCAAAATAGCTAAATATTATTCAGGTCCAATTGTGCCTATAGACAATCTGAAAAAGAAACGAGAAAATTTTTTGTAACGCAATTTAAAAAGGCATTAATTGCAGGAAGTAAGAACCAGAAGTGCCGAAATATATCTACCGGTGATTGATCCAGTTACACTGATAGGCACAGAGAGAGTACTCGCTACGTCTGCGAGAGTAAATAAGAATAAATTAAACTCATAATTTACATTTGAACTAACCGTCAATATAAAACTTCAAATGGTTTTCCCTATCGCCTCTTCTAAAATTAATTATATGCGTTTATACAGAAATTCCCTTATTAATATGGACTCTCTTAAATATTTTGTTGGAATACGTTTTCTCTGAGACAGAAAGATTGTTCTCACCATTCTCTCTCGCCTACGCCATCTTTATGTAAATCAGCGATTTCGTTTGGAAAAGTTAAGAACCCTTCTTATTGCTCTAATTTAAACCGAGCATAACCATACATGCAATAAAAGTCTTAGAAGTTTCGTTACAATTCTGAAGGGTCTTCCACGTTATTTTATACTTTTTGCAAAAAAAAGGCAAATCGCTAGTACCAACATACAGTAATTGAACAATACTCAAATTAGTGTCCAAAAATTGTCAGGTCAAACTTCAAACGTTATTAAGTACTTTCTCATAATCACCAAAGCTCTGATAAATCATGTGACGAAATATCCGAAAATAAAGGTTTGAAAATATGTCATAAATAAATCTTATTTCTGGAAAATAAGATTACGTGACCTTTTGGGAAAAACCTATCTATCTATGTTTCAAACTCTTTAATTAGGTGTTCAATTGAGCCCACCAGAATTTTTTCGCGTGCGTAATCCTTGAGTGGCTATTTGTGGTACTTTAATTAATACTTAATTTCTTAATTTCAATGGTCACGGTGATGTGTTCTTGGACTTTGGTGTAACTGGAAAAAAATTCTGAAAAAACACACTAAAGAACATCTTCACCATTATTTAAAAAGTTGATTTAAGTATTTTTTGAAAAAAAACACGTACTATTTTGAACGCGCCTCTGTATATTCTTTGAATAATACGGTCATAGAATTTTTTTTGATTACGATGAACAGGTTTTATTTGGTGATGTTGGAAAATTTTGCAAAAAAATACAATACTCGTAAATTACAGTGTATTATACAGTCCAAAAATTTCAAAAAAAATACGCAGCAAACGTCATCTGTTGTCTTCCAGTTAATCGATAACTTTATAACTGATCTTGTCATTAATTTAAGGGGTATGCGACTCGATTAAATAAAGGGCCTTAGAGGCAATTAAACAGCTTGAAATTGAACGAAGGGTGATAGATTAAGTGTGACTAAGAACCCATCATTCAAAAAAAACATTCTCGAAATTTTCGTCCATTTTTTCCCGATTTTTTTCCCGCCTAAAAGTAATTTTTTTTAAAAGAATGAAAAGTTAAAAAAATACGTTTGCCTCAAATTTGCACGCAGCTAACACTTCAAATTATCGACTTGACGTAAGCACAACTTTCCTCAATCAATGTTTCACTGGCTTTCCTACTTTCGGAAAAAAATGAAACACTTTTATTTTCAGGAAATTTTTTGGAAAATGACCAAAAAAATCATAATTTCGAAAAGTTCAGCTCGAAATTAGCCAAAAAAAGCGAACGAAGGGAATTTTGTACAATTGGTTCTACAGAATACTTGATAAAAAATTGAGCCATTTTGCAAATATACGTCTCGGAGGAGATAGATTTTGAAGTCTGGAAATTGCGGAAAAAAAAATCGTTCCCGTTATTTGGGCGTTCTAGAATTGTTCAGTCGCCGGATCAAAAAAAAACAGAAAACGAAGGAAAGACTTGGCATACTCCCGTTACGTGATCTGTGAAAATTTGAGCCTCAATTTGATATAGGCCGTCTGGGAGGAGATAGATTTTCCATTTTGAAAAGTGTCCACCTTTGTTACGTATACTTGACCTATGGTGTAACTGGTCAAAATGAATTTGTGAATGTAAACTTTCTTTTCGCAAGGATTAAGATAGATCTACAAATTAGCATTTCGGTTTTTCTCCATGAACTGTTAGTTTTCAGTATATTTCAACCGCAGAAAATGTCCAATCAAGAGTCGCATACCCCCTTCAAGCGTCGTAAGAATGGATTAAAATCGGTGGAATGGTCACTACTTGCCGGAGGAAATCGAGTTCTAACCGGAGTTAATGCGAAGGAAAATAAAGTTCCAAAATTAATCTGAAGAAAGTCAGGCAAGAATTTTTCGTCACAATTAATCGTAAGCATGCAGGGGTATGCAAATTTTCTATCCCCACTTTTCATATTATTTTTGCTTAATACTGGTAGTCAAAGAACTACGTTATCACCAGTGGTGATTCACCACCTATTGAACAAGCTATCGGTGAAATGCACACCCTGCAATAAGTAAACACAAATACTAAACTTTTATAATATGGATACCGGTAATATTTATTCTAGATCAATGCCCTCAGGACTCCTGAGTCAGGTGGTACAGAATATAATATATGTTATCGATATCGCCGGCGTCCGGTAGGCTACCTAAATTCCCACTTGTGGTTGATCCAGTTTTGCAAATTTTTTGAAAATAAAGTTATATTATTATCAAAAAAAAAGTCCTCGTTGGTCGCCAAAGAATAGCCGGTAGCTATTACACCTGGTTGCATAATCGATAAAGAAATGCGTTCTGTCCCGCAGATTAAAAACGAATGTTTTATGAACCGTATTTATTCATATGTTTATTGTTACTATCGATAGTTTAGACTTTAGTGACTAAAGATTAGTTTTTTAAAAGTAGGTTTCACTATCGTTACATTATGAAGGGATAAACTCGAGATATTAACGAAGGGTTGTAAATGTGGCCCAATAAAAAATCCCCAATTTTATTTCGATGGCTTTTTAGGAAAATTATTTAAGCACTCGTTTTGTTTTAATACATGGTTATGAAAGCACTTTTTGATGGTTTCAAAAATATTTCGTATGACTTGAAATTTCTTGTTTTTTGAAAAATTTAATTACGATTTCTGGACAAACAAGAAATTAATTTGAACAAAAATTTCATATGTGATCTGCAAGGTCTCTTGAAAAAGCTACACATTAATGTGGGTTTTGAATGTGTAACTTGTGAATCCAGTTAGGAGATACATTTTGAATGATACCCCTAAAATACGGTCAAAATTGTTTTTGTTGATGCTGGAGCCCAACTCTTCTAGGTTATCTGCTTACGGACCGTGCGTCACGGTATATCCGGTTAATTTACGCCTCAAATCATTTGTATATCTTGAAAACACAAGGAGATACATTTTTAATAATAATTTTATAAGCTCGTTTCTGATTAGACAAGCCATCCGTGAGCTTCGATTTTTTTCAGGATGCAAGATTTTTATTCAGATGTCAGAGGGAAATGCCACTTTTAAGATTTGTGTACTTGGTGTTATTTGCTGTTTATTTTATGCAACAATAAATATAACCAAATACGGTATTTGAAATCTGAAAGTGCCATAGAAGGCCCACAAGTAATAGATATACAGTGGGTGAGACCAATGGGCAACATTGACCAATGGACAACAGTGAGACCAATGGGCAACACTTTTTCGCATATTTTTTTCAGACCTATGAGACCAATGCAACACCCTGAAATTAAAAAAATCTAAAATATGTTAGTGGCACTTTTTATTTGAAGTAACTGATCAACAGCGATTGTTTTTTCGTTATTTTTTTAGCAGTATTCGATAAGGTTGACGCCGTCAACTTGACGGTGATGCCAATAATGAGTCTGGCTGAGTTTGAGGATCAATATAAGTGTCCTCAAAGTTTTCAATGAACGATTCATTCAGCTCATCGGAGTAATCGTCGGTTTCATTTTCCGCCAATCAAACAATTTTTGACTTTCGCACAGAGCTCTAGCTCAATGTACATGTATCAAATTAAAATCGACTAGTGAGACCAAGGGCACCCCACTGTGAGACCAATGAACACCCTTCGTGTGAGACCAATGGGCAACAGTGAGACCAATGGGCAACACTTTTCGAGAAGCTCGTGTGTTGCCCATTGGTCTCACCACTGTAGCTGATTAGCTGAGGATGCACATGCAAAAAAATGTATGCAGATATTTTGCTTGGTTCTCCTGAAATGAAAAAGAACGCCTGTACTTAAAACCACCTTTAGGTTCTTATAAAATGAACAACTGATTGTACGCAATAATTATTAGTCTTTTATTGATATTTTATGCAGAAATAACAGACAAATTTCCCACTCCTTCCCAGGTTACACTCGATAAATAATTTTCGTTACCAAACTTTGGTTTAATTCTCGTCAGTTCTAAATTTTCTTTCCAAATCCTCAATTCCTTATCTGAAATCGCAGCCAATAACGATCCATCTGCATTATATGACACTTGTATAATAGGCTCCTTACCACAATAATATTCTGCTTTCGTTTGGGCTTGAAGTGGTTTTTAATTTAGATCGGACCTATTTGTGCCATAGACTTAAAACATATTACCTACTCCCACTTAGAGTATCCATCTAGATGAGTTGGTGCTAGGTAAGTTTGCATGCAACTCATCTAAATGGATACTCTTAAGTGGGAATAGGATATCCCCTATTCACACTTTTGTTAATATCCCGGCCCTAATTAGGAAACGTAGTGTATTTTTAAGTAGTAGGGCCGGGATATTAACAAAAGTGTGAATAGGGGATATAGTGATGACAACCTAATTTTTTCTTTGTGGCTTCTTTAAAAAAAATTTGAAGTTCGGATTTTTTTGCGCACATTGAGGGATTTTAAGAAAAAAATCCTAGAATCCCAACAGAAAATTATAAAACTTGATTTGCTGAAAATTACTCTAAATCAATATTTAGTCACAATCATGGCATTCTAAGGAGCATTGTAGGCCTAGTATGCTACATTTTTTTTGAACTTTCATGAAAAAGATGGAATAAACTTATTTTCGTGAAAATTACTGAGTGAAACCGTACAGATGCAAAAACGAAAATAAACCTATTTCCTGCAAATATTTCGGACTTTTTTACTTTATAAAGATAACTTGTACATAATTTCTGAACATTAAGCGTCTGTCGGAGGTGATATTTACATAGTAGGGATGGATCAAGGTTCGAAAATGAGAAAATTTGAGACATTTTCGGGATTTTAAATGCCTTAAAATCCGCAAAATAATCTGAATTTCAAAAATCCCTTCGATGTAGGGTAGATATACTATGAAAGATACGAATCCTGAAATAAAAATTTAGATTGCCATCATCGTTTGTTCCAAATCTATGGCATTAAATGGTCCGATCTAAATTAAAAACTACCTTGAGCGATATCGAAAATTCTGACGATTCCGTCGTCGTATCCCGCTGCAATCTCTCGCCCATTTTGTGATACGGCTACGGAATTGATCGCAACTGGATAGGTCAAATCTGACTTTGCTAACTGACCCATAACTCTCTGGCATTTTCCTCCCAAGGGATCAATTTATTTTTCGATTTCAAAAATGATATCCTGTTTTACGCCGAAAAAAGTCATCGGTTTTGATCTTTTTTGGGCCAAAATTTTCTAGGCGTGATGTGAAACGATACGAATTGTTAATTTTTCTAAGGTATTAACATATCGTACTCCGCGGCTGATCGTTCGCAGAGCAGATAGTTTTCTTCCATTTGGATACCGATAAGCGTTGATTTTAATCTCATCTTATGTCGCGAGATTTTATAAACACACATCGACCCGAGTACTTATTTTTAAATCTTCTGATTAAAGCATTTAAAAAATACATATTTTCATAAACTATAACTACGGACCGAACCTGCACTTCCTTTTTATCGTACAAGTTCTAAAAGTGGCATAAAATACATTCTACGTTTAATATTATGGTCTCTTATGGATTCAAGTTATTGCATAATTTCTCCATGCTGCATTTTTTTACTGATTTATCAAAGTTAACTTGATTAAACCAAATTTTAAAGACCAAAAATACTTAAAAAAAAACAATATTTTACTCACAAATGCTATTGTATTCGCAGCGGTGGACGTCAATATGTTATTTTGTGCGCTAGATATGGAATCGCCGATAAAAGGGGATTTTTTCAAAAAAACTGGGCTTCCAAGCAAGAGTAATACTCTTAGAGTATCCAGTGTAGTTTTCTATATGTATATATTTATAGTTTTCTGTATGATATCAAAATAAACTGATCACATTTCCTGAATTAATGTCCCATAGTCTGACCGTTCTATCATCACTCCCCGTCACCAAATAATTCGAATTCGGATGAAAATTGAGACAATTGACCGCGCCCAAATGCCCAGCAAAAATCCTTAGGGCCTTTGGGCGCTCTGGACACCAAAGGCGAGCCGAGGTGTCCTCAGAACTTGAAGCAAAATAAAAATCAAATGGAGAAATGGCTAATCCTGTCACATGACCAGTGTGGGCTTTGTAAACGTAGTCGAGTGAAATTTCAGACTTTTGGTCTTCGATAAATTTCGCAAGATTCCAAAGTCGTATACTGCGATCTCGCCCACCAGTGAGAAGGTAGCTGGAGGAATTTAAAAATGCTGAAGCAAAAACTGGTCCAGAATGAGAGCCTTGATCGGGTTCAAAAAAAGCAAATGCTTAGAGCACCCCTATAAGTTCATTTTTTTTTTAAATGACGCCACTGGAATTTCGGCTGGGAGAACTAGACATAATAGGGAGATTTTTTGCATGTGAAACCTTAAGAAAAAATAAATGATGAAAATTTTTTTCGCTTCCTTGGTTGATTACGTGACCGAAAATCACCTAAAAAAGAAAATTTTCTACCTTTGCATATTTGGTCAGAATTCATATGGAAAACACGTTTGTTGATATAGATTTAGAATCGTAGAAAATAATAAATTATTTTTTTTAATTATACCTAGTACTGTGGTTTGCGTCTATAGTGACAAATGAGATTTTTCTTTATTTTACTTAGGTAACGTTTTTTAGGTGCTCCTCCCCGCTACAGCAAAACCCGTAGCAGGTAATACCTACTAGGTATGAAGAAACGGTTTTGTGCCATATATGACAATATGATATAAAATAATGAAGACCTTTTTTGTTTGCTCTTTGGTCAAATTGTTTTTCGAAAGACATGTGTTTATATTTTTTTTTCTTTAAACACACGTGTTTTATAAACTGAGAAATATAAAAAATATTTTTTTCTTGCACTTTACCTTCAAATTTTCAACAAAACGGCAAATTGTCCTATCTCATTCATATTGGCCTTATAGAGGGCACGCTAAAATATGAAGAAAAGTAGGTTTAGGCCATATTTGGTCTTTATAGACGCAAACCACAGCAGTAATTTACCATAGATCTTTAACATTGCCCTAAAGTTTTAAGTTTTCATTTTAAACGACACTTTTTACTTGGTATAACAGTATTTTATTTTAAAATTAAGCTTTTTGTTACCAACTTGGAATTATTTTTAAGAGATTTAAAAATATGGACTATAGTTCCTGACCCCTATACATGACGTTTCCATAAAAGGACACATTTCGCCAATTTTTATTTTGTGATGTGTTTTTAAAAAATAGAAAGTTGAAATTAAAAAAATTAAATCAGTGTATCATTTTGAAGACTCCAGTGCATTCAAAAATCGGAAACACAAAACTATTTTTCCATCTCATGGACCATATCATATGGACCATATGATTTTATTTTAATGAACATATGTTATGATTTTAAAAACACCTTACATAAACACAAAATTAAAAAAAACAGGAGCCAATGTGTCCTTTGATGTAAACGTCATTTAGTCCTAATTATTTAAAGAAGCCTAAAAACGAAAAAAAGTTAAGGTGGGACACTAAACAACAAAAACTAAATTTTTAAATAAAAAAGTAAAATTTGAATCATGTATTATGGTTTTCAAACAAACTTTCATTTGGGCCATGATAATTAAAAACATAACTTTTTCGAGGGTGTCTTTATAAAAAAATTTCAGAGAATCCAAATTTTTAAAACAAATAAAAATTTAGGAACCGCCCTAAATCGACTTTCGTTTGGCTCCATAAATCTACTATTGTCGTAATCGAATCACTCCTAGTATAGGCTGGGAAATGCGATTTAGTTGTATTGCAAATTTTCAACGTAGCGTACTCAAAGGATGCATGAAAATTTTGAACACGACAAAAAACAAATTTTACAAAAAAGTAACGGACAGGTGTCAAAATCAAGTTTCAAAATTTTTTGTTCGAATTTCAAACTCAATTTTTTCAGCTTTCTCTGAATGATAAAAATTATATTAGCAATCTCCTAAATCAGGCGCTTTATTTGAAGATACTTATGGCAGCATAGCCAAAAACAACATTTGTAACTTTAGTAATTTCGAAAAAAATCTACAGAAAAAGTCATTACCATTTCCCACTCTATCCTAGTACAACAGAGCAGCCTCCGAGAATCATAAATTGAGGAACATGCGGTTACGTCATCTGGCAGTGTAAAAGCATAGTGGTCAATATCGGACATTGATGCAGGAAGTTCCCTTATGGAGAGTTTATATTTAAATGGTAAAATTTAAAATGACGTATACTTGAAAAATGCATAAGAAATGCAGATTTCTAGCAAAAATTTCAAAAAAAAGTTTCTGATGTTTCTTTCTTTATGGACAGGTGAGATTGTCTCAAATTACCCTCAAGAAAATGTTCCCAAATGTCCTTAGCTAAATTGTACAAATTGTCTTGAGCAATCTGTCCTTAGCTATTTTCGTGATTATTTAAAAACCCATCCTTTATTTTCAAAAATATAAAGACTTTTTTTATTATTCAGTTAAGAGTCTTCAGTGAAGACTCTTCACTCATAATTTTACGAAAAATATGTGTTTCATAGATAATTTCAAAAATATACCAGGGTGGATATACAGTTTTTCTCTCAAATTGTCGTTAAAGAGTGATGGACTAAAATCAGAAAGCGTAGGGTTTGCCCATATTGTCCTTATATACGGTGTACTTATAGACAGAAACCACAGTACTTTATCTGGACAGGTATTATCTTCGATATAATGCTTAATAATTCAAAAATAATCTGTCCTTATAGACACACTTTTTATCAAAATTTTAAGTAGGGTTTTTGCCGAGTTTCGGTCATTTTGTCGTAATCGAGGCAGTCTTAATTCACACTACTTTTGCATAATTTGAAGTAAAACCTTCGTTTTTTATAATTCATTTTTAACATTTGAAAGTCAAACTCCCACCAAAAATTTAATTTATCGAGAATTGCAAATTTTCCCTATAGTCTATAGGCTTTAGGTGATGTCTTTATAGACAAATTTCATATATTTTTTACAACAGAAGAAAAAAAAATATGCCAAGAGATTAAAAATTGCGAAAAACCCTCCTTATTGATTCTTGAAGCTGTTTTAAGCCTAATTCAGTAGATATTTCTTCATTTGCATCTTCATGCTCTGGAGGGGTTAAAGGAATCATATCAGATGTTCGAAATGGCTTTTCTTCCTCTATAAGATTGTCGTTGAATTCTATGGAATGGCAAATAACACTAAAAAATAATTTATCATATCGGTTCGGGATCCTTTTCGATATCGATTACGGGGCCTCCTCGCACATATAAGCCACTTTTTTAGGAAACAATTGTCTGATTCGGACCATTTTTTTTATTTTCTCTAAATAGTTGTGCTCAGTTTGAGCTATCTAAGAACGCAATCAGATGAGGCGTTTTCAAAAGCCGAATTATATATAACTTGTGGCCAATATGTGCGAGGAGGCCCCGTAATCGATATTGTCCTCATAAAAAAAATTTTACTCTGGTTTATACTAAAATAATACTGGGACTACAGTACATGTGTATGTGTTATTTTTACTTGCGGAATGAAAATTGTCATTTAGGTTATTACGGCCAATTAAAAACAGTGATTAGGTGAATTTTATTTTGAAAGCCAAGCTATATCCGATCTCAAGGGTTTGAAAATATAATCCATCTAGTTACCATTTTTTATCGGCCGTGATTATCCAAATGACAATTTTCATTTCGCAAGTAAAAAAACACATACTGTAAACTGTTTTTAGCTTGCTTTATGAAACAAATCTCTGGAAATTTGAAAATTGTGCCATTCTTTGATTCAAACCACTTTTTATTAAATAACGAGCATTTTGAAAAGGAAAAGCTGAATTATCAAAAGCAGTTTGCCAATGCTTTTTTAAAGACTCAAAATGAGTTATTGAATTAAATAACGGTACAGTGAAGTGATTTTAATGGTCGCGAGAAAGGCGTTTTTCCTAAAAGAACTGCTAACATTTTCAAAAAACTCCTGTCCTTTTAATAGCACTACCGAAAATTCGCGATAAATGTCCGTCCTTATAGAATTTTGTTTAAAATTTGATGACACAGAACACATCAAAATAGACTTGAAAATTGTATTTTGAGCATAAATAAAGCTAGAATTCACAAGGAAACTCCCAAAAAAGAACATTTCCAGGATATAAAATTACACGACATTGTATTGTCTTTCTATTCTAAATATAGTGTTTTTGGAGACAGGGATAATTAAACCAGCGCTTATAAACATATGTTTTTAGGAACCGGATATTACATCGTAAAATAATATTTTGGAAATTTTTTACATAATTAAATCATTTTCGGTTGATATTAACCAACGGGAATATCTATATAAAGAAATTTATAAAATTCCAGTAATTAAAAATTAAATAAAACAAATTAGACCAATTAAAAGTATATAAAATCATCAAAGTTTGTTAACAAAAACGCCAAAATGATCCTGTCTGAACCATTTCCAGCATTTATAAGTCCCTATGTGAGATAGATGTATTATAATATATTTTTTGCCTAATATAGATATTCCTTCGAATTAATATAAGCCGAAAATAATCAAAAAATATCTATATCATGAAATAAAACAAATATATGATCGACTATTTTATAGTCACTTATAATATCTGTTAAAAACAGTCTGTTAAAACGGCAAAATAATCCGGTCTAAACTTTTTTCCAGCATTTATAACTGCCGAATAAGTTTTTGGACACATAACCAAAATAGGAAATGATTCTCAGCAAATATTAATAATATCTTCGTATGATATATCTAGAATATAATATCCGTAAAAACGCAAAATTTTATTCTGTCAAAACTATTTTCCCACATTTATAACTCTCGAGAAGTTCTGTACACAAATAAATGAAAAAAAATTAGCAATTATATATATTATATTATAATTTTTCTATTTAAAAATAGTTTTTATTGACGTTTCGGGTTTTCCATTATCAAAAGTGAGAATAAAAAAATTTTTACTTCGCACAGAAATTGAGTAGAAAAGCAATTTGATAAATCTTGCCTCAGTTTCGCAAAATTAAAGCCAGATTTATTCAATTCAAGTGATTGCAGTGTTTTTGAATCTATTTAGAAAACAAGGACATAGAAAATTCAAGATTTTATGTTCTTTTTGTCTGTTAAGTGTAGGTTTTAAGGCAGATTAGCGCTCCTTCTTAAATTTTTCTAGTAGTTTATGAATTAGGTTTTTTCCATCATAGTAAAATGTTCTTCAAAAAAATTACAGTTTTTCTCTATCTGTACCGTTTTCCTGGTCAACGCCTAGTACGTCGTAAAATTTTTGTTGGTAAATTGAACACGTTTGAATGTGCTCGTGAATGATATATTCTTAGAATATAGTTTATATATTATATGTATTTAATATATGAAGTTGTTTGTGTGGCGTTTAGCATTTTTTTACGGAATTAACGTTGCGGAAAACAAACCGGTTCGAACCATTTTGCAAATTAAGTGGACTGTCGAATGCTAAAAAGTCGTTTTCCGTGGAAATCTCAGAAAGATATGTCGAGAATTAAAAATAATTCCCAATAATTTAATACCTGAATATTATTGGAAAATTTGAAATTTCAGTTTGAAAAACCTCTAACTCAGCTTGACTCAGCGTAATTTGGTGCGTTTCTTCACGAAAGTTTTTGTGCAATGATACTTGCAAAAAAAATGATTTCAGTTTCGTTAAACGTGCGTTATCATCGATGTCATCGCAAGCCTCGACGTCTTCCCGTAATTTGTCACGAATACGATGTAATTCTTTTCGGCCATCTTAACAAAATTTACACAGATTATTGAAATTATTTGAATTTTTTTTTCGATTGATATTTTCGATATTTATGAACAAAAGCTCGGGTAGTATTTGTTAAAAACTGTCATTATTTTTTTGTATAAAGAGTTTTTGTTTGCATATCAAAAGCTTGTTTGAATTTCCGATTTTTTATCTACAGTACGGTAACCTGAAATTTTTTTATTCGCGACATTTGAACTCTCGACGCTCATTGGTTAATATGCTTAACCAGATAACTTCCAAGCCATATTACCCAATGAGGGTCCAGAGTTCATTGTCGTGAATAAAACATTTCTAGGATTAAAATGTTCCGTATTGTATTTTCAAAACGAAGTTCATAATCTGGAATGACAAAATTTTGGTTTTAACGCTTTTTTTGAAAGTGTTGGCAAGCTAAACTAAAGTTTATGGGGTATTTTATCATGTTAAAAAATTCAATAACCCAATTATAAGCACAATTCCTCAGATTTTTTTCTTCAATTGCGGGCATGTATTTCGATATAATGATATTTGGTAATTTTTTCCTTTTAGATGACTTAATAATTGTAGTATTAGTTGAATATTTCCAGAGTCGAGAATCATTTTGTATGCTAAATGAATTTGAACTATTTGCTTCAATTCTTCTAGCCATTTCATTCCTTCGAGACAGACAAATTTTTCGAATTCGAATAAAGCCTGAGTTGAGAGTGTTTAATTATCAATAATTAACGCTGATTCAAAATACAAGACCCACAAACTTTCATTTTTGGGTGTAAGTTCGCGACACAAATAAGCTACAATTTAAAAATGTCGAACGAAAATTTTTAGCAGTTTGAAGCACCGTGTACCGCGATAGTATACATGAAGTTCTTTTAATATAATAAAAAAAATAAAGTATTTTCGAATCAAAGTGGAAATTTTGTATAAAATTTGCAGCTGATTTTTTCTTCTGCAAAATCCCAGGAACAAATTATTAATTAGTTCCAGTATATCGAAAAAGATGCCCACGTCGCCGTTTTCGTTTTTTTCTATCATCCAAGACGCGATATTAATAAAGAGATCGCCTCCTATTCTATCAAATTCCAAAGCCTAAGATAAATTCTTCCTGGGCTGCGTTTTTGCTTCAATTTTCTGCCAGAGCCGCAAACATTTTCGAAAATTTTACAATTTTCTCAAAAATGAATAATTTTATTTTAAATGTCATGAATTTTTTCTGAAGGCGTCTCGGAGTTAAAATGTCAAGGAAAATATTTAAATTTTTTAAATTTCCATAAAAACTGTTCCAAATGCATTTTAAATTCTTTTCATATCTCGAATAGAGTTGACCACGCCCGGGAATTAACTACAGTGAACCATTTCCTCAAATGGCCAAAACTCAAACTTTGATTTTAGTCAATCACAATGAATAATGAAAATTTTCGAAATGTTTTCCGCCTGAAAAATACTTGAGTAGCTTTTTTCTACGATTCCGATATCATTTGGGCTCCCACGAAAAAATAGCAACTCGATAAAACAGTCCTATAGATCTGGAAATTTAGGACCTAGGGTAGTTTTAGGCGCTGAAATTTTTTTTGCTCCGACCATTCGGTGGCGCGGTTTGAGGTGCTCAAAAACGTTTTTTTTAGACTTTTCAAAATAAAGGCAATAGCATATCGGAATTTTCGATTATAAAATGTCAGATGTCAATCTGGAGCAGACTTTCTTTTCTTAATCCGAAAAAACACTGACAATGACAAATTCCGATATGCAATAATTGCAATTGCCTTAATTTTGAAAAGATAACTTTGACCGCCCAAAACAGCGCCACCAAGTGGGTTCACCAAAAAGTATTTTCGACAAAAATCTTCAGCGTAAAAAACTACACTACTTTTTTTATCGGGTAGCTGAATTTTTGCTCCGGATCCCTAGATATCATGGAAATGCTTCAATCTTTATCGCATAAAAAAAACCGTGATTTATCGTTTTATGCTCTATAATTATTCACTTTCTCTTTTCACTTTGGAATAATGCGTCTTTATTAATTATTAAATTTTGCGATTTTTTAATCGTTCTTTTCGTCATTTTCTCAAAAGTTTCATCCAAATCTAAATTCTTGACAAAGCAATCGGGTTCCCGCGACGTCAAATAACCTCTTTTCGTCAATTTTTCAACGACTAAATCTTCAATTTGTCGGATCCGCTTAATACTTCGCATCTCGATACTTTCTTTTTAAGAGGTTTTGGGCAGCAATTTTATCGAATAAAATATCGCTGACGAAACGGGTTTCTGGTCGATGATTGGCTGAGAGGGTCAGCGAATTGAGAGATCGCTCCCACGGTGATGAGTCAGTTCTGCGGAAACTATAATTCAACTTGAACACTGAATAATTCAGTGACTTAATTTCGGGAAATATTAAAAAATTGCGATTACGAGGTGACAAAAAATTATTTTCATGTACGTCAAGGTAGGCCCGACAAAATTATATTTTAAAGGTATACCGCGGTAGCTGATTTTTTGATATGTTCTACGCCGTAGACGTAACGTAGGAAATTATGAATAAAATTGTTGTGTGCAACAACTTTTTTTCAAAATTTCAAATGCCAAATGATAGGCAATTTAAAAACGCTCTTGCGTTTTTAAACACTTTTCTCGTGAAATTTGTCTACATAGTCTATGTGACATACATAGGTAGTGACTGGAAAAAAGAAGGGAAAAACCTTACACCCTGTAGATCATTTTTATTCATGATTTCCTCAAACATATCAAAAAACTAGCTACCATAAGCACAAAAAGTTTTATCGGGCCTACCTTGGTGTACGTCTAATGAAAAATGGCAGCGCAGTATTCAAGGGGGTAGTGGGCCACTACTAGTGGCAGTGAATTTTGACATTTATGAAAAATATATTAGGAAAATCTCTCATTGATCTCGCAATGCTATTTGACACCTTGACGATTTGAAATAAAGAATTTCAAAAATAAAAAATCGGTTTAAATGTGTTTAAGCTATCTTGTAGAGAAATTTTTTTGGTCATTTTAAGACGTAGGATCTAGCGAAGCCGTATGAAGTGCTAGAAGGCTGGTTTTTTGGCCAGTAAAAATTAAGCGTTTTTCGGTTAGCTTTTATTTTGATTGAGGGTCGTCGGACAATATTTGGACCTCTAATGACGGTCAAAGTTCAAAGTCAATCTAAGTTATCGTATAGACTTGAACTACCCCCAAAATAAATCGGAAAGGGTTAACTTCTGATGAAACGTATTAGCAACTATGGGTCAAATAATGTACTGAAAGGTCGCTAGAGAGCAAAAACTGGTCAAGCACCCAAGGTCAACATCAAAAAGTATCGTATAGACTTGAAAATACCGACTCAGAAAGTTGACCCTTTCCGATTCGTTTTTGAGGGTACTTGGCAAAGTCTAAACGATGAACTGAGGTTGCCTTGGTGTTGGACCAGTTTTTTTGCTCTCCTAGCGACCTTTCAGTACATTATTGACCATAGTTGCTAAATACGTTCATCAGAACAGTCGACCCTTCCGATTCTTGGGGGTATTTTCAAGTCTACGATATACTTGAGATTTGACTTGAACTTTGAACGGTCATTAGAGGTCAAATATTGGTCGCCGACCCTCAATCAAAAAAAAACTAACCGAAAAACGCTTAATTTCACTAGCCAAAAAATCGCCTTCTACCACTTCATACGGCTTCGCTAGACTGGATTCCAGACTACTGTAAAATCACGAAAAATTGACCGAAAAATCGTTTTTTATGTAAAAATTTGAAGAAAAAAAAACATCCTGGTCTTAAAATGACCCCAAAATTACTCTTACAAGAATGTCTTAAGGGTATGTCGCTGGTTTTATAAGGCATTTGGGGCTTTGAAAATGCGTCCAAATTGATTTGGGCTGATAAACCATGTGTACTGCCGACCAAATTATCCAAAATTTCGACGCAAATTTTCGACCAAATTTTCGAAATTTTCGTTCTTTTTTTCGATTTTTTTCAAAATGAAGTTCAAAAATACGTTTGCTTTAATTTGACCAACTAAAAACTTGAAAATTTCACCCTGACGTAAGCCAACTTTCTGATAAGTGTTTTCGTTGGCTTTCTTTTGATACTTACTTTCGAAAAAATCGAAGGACATTTTTTCTCGAAAATTTTTTCAGTGACTTTAAAATTTATATTTTGAGTTTGGGTCGAATTGGTGAAAAAAACGCTTCTAGAAGGAGTCTTTTATTGTTTGTTGCTAGGTTTGCTCGAATTGAGTGCGATTCAAATATAAACCTAGAGGACATAGATTTTTGGTGAAAAAAAATGCTAAAAATCGCAAAAAATCGTTAGTTTTCTGCGATTCTAAAAAAGCTGAAGTGATTTTTGAAAAAAAACGCTTTTTAGAGGACATAAGTTTATAAGTCATACCGGGATATGTTATAATTTTGAGCTGCTTTCTAAATAAACCCTTGGAGGAGATAGATTTGAAATCTTTGGTCGAAGGTTACACCTCTTGTACTGGTAACGTATCCTCAGAGTGTTCGGAAACAAAAAGTCATTGAGCAATGGTTTTAACAAGATTAAGGGTAGATCTACAACATTGGCTTAATCTAATGTCCCATAGTTTTTCTCGGTTAGGGCTGATTCTCATCCGGAAAAGTCAATTCCAGCGACCAGTACCCCCTTAAACACATTAAAACCGATTTTTAATTTTTGAAATTTCTTATTTTAAATCGTCCTTAGTACCAAGCTCATCAACCATCTGGTTAACCGAGGTTAAAGAGAGTTCCAGTGGATTTTTCCAAAGGAACAAGGATACTAAAGCTGAAATCGGAAATTTCTGAGATTTTGTGAAAATCTCTGAAATTTTAAAATTTTAGGGAATAAGAACTTTTTTTCGATTCTTGCCTCAGAAGCCAGGAATTGGTTCGAATGTGACAAAAAGGGTGTTTTCCGACATTTTGATACAAGGCTTTCGGAATATAAGAAGCTCACAATGTTTAAAATATTTAGGCCTCTAGCACCACCTGTGGTCATCTGAGACCTACAATGTATAGTTGCTAAAACCGTTTCCGCAAATACCAAATATCCTGAAATTTGTATATGACAAAATTCTAAAATACATTTATTTTATGTTTTCCTGAAATTGATGTTAAAATCGTTTTTATTGAAACTTTTGTGAGGAATTTTTCTCAATGTATACAATGGAAAACGGTAAGGGGTCAATTCGGGTGCAAAAAACAACAAATTTTTGCCCTCGCATTCTTAATTTTCAAGAAAAATTCAGGGGCATGTTTTTTTCGAAAATTCAGGGGTATTTTAAATTTGTTATTCTTTTACCCCGAATTTTACAAATAATTGCCTTTTTACGAAAATTCGGGGGTATTTGGAATTTGTTGTTATTGCCCCCAAATTTCCCTAAAAAAGCCCTTTTTTAGGTAAATTCGGGGGCAGATATCTCTAGATGCATAAATTTATAAATTAAATGATGTTATTGTTTCTTCGAGCAGATACGATATCAGCTCTACTAAAAATGAAGCCAGATTCCATATTTGATGATTTTTTAACTCGTACGAACTCCCTGAATAGCAAAAACTTCCCTACCGTGTACACTGGGCACGAGTTAACCTGACTTTAAATCTAATACTTTCAACATAGGGTTAAATTTAAAAATTATTATTTTATTGAAACAAACTTCCCTACCGTGTACACTGGACACGAGTTGACCTAACCCCAAATCTAAATTTACTTTCAGCATAGGCTTAACTCGTAGACTCGATTTATTACGACGCATTACGATGTGTTTTCTATCCTCATTAAATACCTTTAAATTCGTTTAAATTTTTTTTGTTTTTTCAATTGTATAGCAAATTGGCTGAATTTATTTTAAGCTATTGAAAAATGTATGTTGATAATGAAACTTGTAATATGGCTCGATTTATAAGTATAGCGACGCGTCGCCAAATAATCGAGTCTGGGTACAGATTCATGTCTAAAGTCTACGAGTTAGAATTAAAGATTATTTTTTTATTGAAAAAAACCCAAAGCAATTAATTAATTTTGAAATGCCCCCGAATTATTCGAAAATAACAAGTTTTTTTGGATTATTCGGGAGCAAATAAAAACAAAAATATAAATACCCCCGAATTTTCAAGGAAAAAATCAATAAATTGACAGAACTCGGGGGCAAACAAATTTTTTCCATTTTTGTATCCCCCCGAATTTTTCAGAATTTGTTTGCCCTCGAATATTTTTAAATTCGGGTTGCATAATGCAACAATTTGTCCTGCCACCTGTAGAACTTTTAAAAAAAAAATTTCGGTCACTTTTTCGGTATAAGATTTTCATACACTAGATGTAACATTCAGCAGCGAATCCGAAAACAATTCGGGTATTTCACCGGAAAATAACCGCTTTTGAAAAAAAAACAATCTAAAGATGTTTGAACTCTGGTCTAAATGGTTAATTTGTTTTTTTGATCGAAAAAATTTATTTTTGACAATCTTTTTAAGAAAGGGGTCATAGAAAAAATTTTTACCTTCAAATCAATGTTAGAGTTTATTGTGATAAAGCATTGGCCAAAGAATTGAGTCGATATGATGTGTATTTTAGGAGAAGATAGATTTTAGAGACATTCATTTTAGGGACATTCAGCGACCACTAGCGGGCGAACTTGAGATCCAAGAGATTTGAGACACAGCTCATTGTTATTTTTTTGACCGATCTAGTCTAGTTCCAAAATGTCAGCAAAATATTTTTGTGAGCGGTACCCCCTTAATGATAATGTACACTGAATACAGTATTAAATATACCGTATAATATTGTAAAATGTACAGTGTAAATTCAATAAATTAATAACTTTTTCCAAATTCAACTCTACCTTATTGTTGTTTCAAGAATTTGTTAATAATGTATCAATTAATAATTAAAAATTTTTCGTAACTAGAAATGTTTTTATTATGTTTAACCATTAATAAACGTTGCAGATGAATAATCAATAGTTATGATTCAAAGTAAACCAAACTCGCCGAGCTCCACGATAAAGTCATTAACTTGTAATTTGTAAAACTTCAGAACCATATCACAATAGATAGATAAAAAAGAGAATTGAAGCAAATAAACGGTATAAACTGGTAATTAAATTAAAGCTATGCTCAAATGTGTGTTGTAGTACAATCTTTACTAAGGTAGGAACGGCAAAACTTTTTTGCTAAACATTTTTTTAATTATGTTTAAATTGTAGCCCTTGAAAAATTTTATGTTCAGTAAAAAAATATTTTTTAGAAAATTGTCAGCTACTGCTGGAAAATGAGAAACCGTTTTTGAAATTGCCTATGTTTTAAGGGGTTGTACAAGCTGGAAAGGCTTTTTCAAGGGCTCATAACTTTTTATTTCTTCATAACAATCTTATAAAAATTTCAAAAGTTGTAGTTCGTAATCTCTAGAAGAAATTTTTCATCTGATTTTTTTCATAGCATGTTCGACCAACCGGTAAATTAAGTTAACCGCAAAAACAAAAATCTTAAAAATTGTATTTTTGTGTCACCTTATTTCAAAAGAATTTGATTTTATTACAGAACATGTATATTAAAAAAACGATAAAAGTGGTATTTCGTTTTTTTCTAAAAGTGCTTCAAATATAACGGAAAGTGCATATTTCAGGTCTTAACTCCGAGGATCACCATTTGAAATTTATTTTTTG
>SCLH01000154.1:130002-140629 GCA_004367855.1 Oikopleura vanhoeffeni
CACGGCATCCACCACTTTGGACAATTGTTGCATTTCTTGCGAGCCTCGATGTCGAGTTCCTTCGAAGTTTTCTCCAAACCTTCTTTCTCGAACGAACTTTTTTTCCTGACGGATTGTTTGAGCTTTATTTCTCGTATAACTCAAAAAAAGCGCCCACGATTGAGTATTTCTAAACAATGCTAGTTCTTAAACCTTTTTTTGTTTTTTGGGCTTAAAATTTTCGATGTCGGGTTGCGTGAACATTCACACCCACGCGATCATTTTCACATGATGTCTTCCAGACGTAGTTCGTCCTTCACCACGAGTTAGGTTTGGAAACTTTAGAGCTTGCTTTTACCTTCGGAACACCTTGAAGTAATATTTATTATTAACCTCGGCCAGTGCTAGCGCTTCAATTCCGCATTGAACTGTAAAAAAATATTATATTTATCGGTGGAAAAAATTTGAGTTTTGATTACTAATCACCCGCTTTATTCCCGACTCCAACACTACCAATGGGCACTTTTTTAAAGTACCGACCTATAAAATCCATTTAGAAGAAACACGCGACTAGTTTACCATTTCACGGTCCAATTATATAATCAGAGAATACGGCTTTTCGTGACGATTCGACATTTACAAAAGATAATTATCGTTAGGATAAATAGTAGATCGGTTTGAAAAAGCATTATTTTAAATATAAACAAGGATTTATATTCTGAAGGGTAAGTCGTTAAAGCCTTTCAAATGCGCCGTAAATAACGGATTAGGTAAGAGACTGAAGACCAGCTATTTCTATTCTCAGGCGTTTCCTGACAAATCGAGACTTGCAATATTAATTTTGGGAGGACAGGCAATCTTCGCCTGGAAAAGTATAGGAAGTAGACAGGAAGAAGCTTTGAGGGATATATTATTTGCAGCAAATGCAATTGATTTATTCTTAGCCTTGATTTTGAGAAATACCAAGATGAGAGTAATTAATTAGTATATCGATTATGGGGCCTACTGGGCATTTTTTGCCACTTTTCAGCCAACATTGTTATATAATGAAAACAGCTCATCGATGGAGTTCTCAGACAGCTAAAACTGAGCGGGCAAATATTGATCTGAGGAATAATAAATTAAAAAAGAAGGTCTGAATCAGACCATTGTTTTCAATTTTTAAAAAAAACTGATAATTAAACAATTTCAGTATCTCAGAAAAAAATCAAAAAATGTTCGGCTTCGATTTTTTATTTATTTATTCACTAGATATTTGTGCTTAGTTTGAGCCTATCTAAGAACTTAATCGGACAAGTCGTTTTCAAAAGCCGAATTTATATTAAAATTTTGGCTAGAAAAGTGGCAAAATGCCCAGGAGGCCCCGTAATCGATATAGTTATATCATATAACTTCTTACATGTTTGGTATTAGACATTCAAAATTTATGATTTTTTTAACAAAACTTGTATGGAAATAATCTGGTTTGTTAATATATTATATTTGAATTTTTTTCAGTATATTTCAGTTTTCTAAACAAATTGAATTTCAATCAACTTAAAATTTGCACTGAATAAATTGCATAAACATATTCTTAAAGGGGCCATGGCCCATGGGGACACTGCTACTTAGTTAGTCTTCAACTAAAAAGTTTGGCTCACACTATCAGCATACCTCAACCACAATGATATCTGCTCACTAGCGCCGTTTCACTTATGTTCTTAAATATAAATACCTAAAAATCAACTTTTGGAAAATAATTTAAAGATAAACTTTAGTTAACGTTTTTGCGATTTTTAACATTAATCAAACCATTCGAATAATTGAAGAGTAATATGTTAGAAAAATAATTTGATTTGATACTTTTTGAAAAAATTTCACGTCAAGATTATAATCGATGAAATTAGTTAACTAATTTCAGCAATTATCATAAATGAAATCACTATTATAAATGATAATAATTAAGTCCAGAGTCAAACAAATTTTATTTTACTTATAATTATTGTTAAAAATAAAAAATGCTTAAATTTTATTTATAAGGAAAATTCATGAATACAGGGGGGCCCAATATTGCCGAAAGTTTTTTGTGCTCAAAAATTTCGGACATATTGGCAATTCGCGGCAGATATTGGGCACCCCTTTTGTACTGAGGGCCTTTTTATAACGGGAATTTTTTGCCAAAAAAATTTCGGACATATTGTTGGCAATTCGGCAATAATGAGCCCCCTGTATATCCATTATGATGCCCGCGGTCAACACTAAAAACTTATTTGCCTGTTTAAAGAATAGGAATAAGTTTTTAGTGTTACCCGGGGGGATCCTAATGGAATATGGATTTCAGCATTTTTTTTTTATCTAACTTTTTTGCTAATTTTCGATGTTTGCGAAATAACCAGCGAATTTCCTGATTCTTAGACGAGTCGTCTCACCAGAGTTAGTTTGAAATTTAACTTGCTTACTCGAATTAATAATATTTATTTTAATCGGAAGTGCTAGCGCTTCAATTCCGCATTGAACTGTAAAAAATATTATATTTATCGGTGGAAAAATTTGAGTTTTGATTACTAATCACCCGCTTTATCCCGACTCCAAACATACAAGGCACTTTTTAAAGTACCGACTATAAATCATTTAGAAAAACACGGACTAGTTTACCATTTCACGGTACCAATTATAATAATCAGAGAATACGGCTTTTCGTGACGATTCGACATTTAACAAAAGATAATTATCGTTAGGATAAATAGTAGATCGGTTGAAAAAGCATTATTTTTAAATATAAACAAGGATTTATATTCTGAAAGGGTAAGTCGTTAAAGCCTTTCAAATGCGCCGTAAATAACGGATTAGGTAAGAACTGAAGACCAGCTATTTCTAGTTCTCAGGCGTTTCCTGACAATCGAGACTTGAAATTATATTTTGGGAGACAGGCAATCTTCGCCTGGAAAAGTATAGGAAGTAGACAGGAAGAAGCTTTGAGGATATATTATTTGCAGCAAATGCAATTGATTATTCTTAGCCTTGATTTTGAAAATACCAGATGAGAGTAATAATTAGTATATCGATTATGGGGCCTACTGGGCATTTTTTGCCACTTTTCAGCCAACATTGTTATATAATGAAAACAGCTCATCCGATTGAGTTCTCAGATAGCTAAAACTGAGCGCAAATATTGAGAGAATAATAAATTAAAAAGAAGGTCTGAATCAGACCATTGTTTTCAATTTTTTAAAAAAACTGATAATTAAACAATTTCAGTAATCTCAGAAAAAAATCAAAAAATGTTCGGCTTCGATTTTTTATTTTATTATTCACTAGATATTTGTGCTTAGTTTGAGCTATCTAAGAACTTAATCGGACAAGTCGTTTTCAAAAGCCGAATTATATTAAAATTTTGGCTAGAAAAGTGGCAAAAATGCCCAGGAGGCCCCGTAATCGATATAAGTTATATCATATAACTTTTACATGTTGGTATTAGACATTCAAAATTTATGATTTTTTTAACAAAACTTGTATGGAAATAATCTGGTTTGTTAATATATTATATTTGATTTTTTCAGTATAATTTCAGTTTTCTAAACAAATTGAATTTCAATCAACTTAAAATTTGCCACTGAATAAAATTGCATAAACATATATCTTAAAGGGGCCATGGGACACTGCTACTAGTTAGTCTCAACTAAAAAGTTTGGCTCACACTATCAGGCATACCTCAACCACAATGATATCTGCTCACTAGCGCCGTTTCACTTATGTTCGAAAATAAAATACCTAAAAATCAACTTTTGGAAAATAATTTAAAGATAAACTTTAGTTAACGTTTTCGATTTTTTAACATTATCAAACCATTCGAATAATGAAGAGTAATATGTTTAGAAAAATAATTTGATTTGATACTTTTGAAAAAATTTCACGTCAAGATTATAATCGATGAAATTAGTTAACTAATTTCAGCAATTATCATAAATGAAATCACTATTATAAATGATAATAATTAAGTCCAGAGTCAAACAAATTTTATTTTACTTATAATTATTGTTAAAAAATAAAAATGCTGAAATTTTTATTTATTAAGGAAAATTCATGAATTAAGGGGGGCCAATATTGCCGAAAGTTTTTTGCTCAAAAAATTTCGGACATATTGGCAAATTCGGCAATATTGGGCACCCTTTTGTACTGAGGGCCTTTATAACGGGAATTTTTTTGCCAAAAAATTTCGGACATATTGGGCAAATTCGGCAATATTGAGCCCCTGTATATCCATTATGATGCCCCGGCGTAACACTAAAAACTTATTTGCCTGTTAAAAGAATAGGAATAAGTTTTTAGTGTTACCCGGGCATCATAATGGATATGGATTGCAGCATTTTTATTTTTTTCAATATTTATTATAAGTGAGATAATGTAAGTTCGAAAACGAGTTGACTTGTTCGAAATCCAACTTTTGTTTTTACGACTTTAATTCATCCACTTTTGATGAGAAAAAGTTTCCAAAGCATGAAATTAACTTATTTTTCGACCCCAATCTTTTCCTCTATTATATTATTAGTAATAAGCGTAGATAAATATTTTCTGGTTGGTGGAAACTTTTACTTTTCTTGTACTAATTTTTAAAAAAATTTCACATGAAAATTAGCTCAATTAAAGTTGTAAAAAGTGAGATGGATTGCATTGGGGAAAAATAATAATTGCTGAAATTAGTTATGAATTGACTACAGTACTAGATTAAACAAATGTTATTTTACCGAAAAAATAAATTTGTATCGCATATAAATTATGACCGTGTTTGAACTTAACTAAAAAAAATAATGGTGCTGAAATTAAAAATATTATTATTAGCAAAGAATCGTAAAATATACGTATAACCCGTATAAATCTTTCAATAGGACGCGAACTGGACCCAACTTTTAGCCATTTTTTCTTCAAATGAATTATAAAAACGGAAATTTTATTGTTTTCTAGTATAAAATCAATTTTTTATACTTAAAAAACGTTTAAATTGATAATTTTTATAAGTTAGTTGACGCTGGAGCTCGTTCGCGTCCTGTTAAAAGCTCTACCAAATGAATTTTTTAAACAGTAACTAACTTATAAGAATTGTCAATTTAAGCGTTTTTCAGTATAAAAATTGATTTTATACTAGAAAACAATAAAATTTCCGTTTTTTATAATTCATTTGAAGAAAAAATGGCTAAAAGTTGGATCCATTTCGCGTCCTAATAAAAGCTTTCTAAGGGTTTCACGTAGATTTTACAATTTTTTGCTATTAATAATATTTTTAATTTCAGCACTATTATTTTTTTTAGTTAAGTTCAAACACGTTCACCCGTTTTCAAATGAACTTGTTCGAAATCCCTTATCCTTTGTTTTACGACTTTAATTCATCTCCTTTTGATGTGAAAAAGTTTCAAAAGCATAAAATTAACTAATTTTTCGACCCCTATTTTTTCCTCTATTATTTTCGTCAAAAATTTAGCGTGGATAAATATTTTCCGGTTGGTGAAGAGTTCACGCGCCAATGGGAGTTGCGAGTTCCATCGTAGTCACGTGGGCGGGTTCTAGCCAATAATGGCGTAGCGAATAAGATCGAGAAAATAACACTTTTACTACTCCATTCTCACATCAAAATATTTTAAAATTTTCAAAATTTTTCCTTAAAAGTTTCACTTTTTTCAGAGGGATGAAATAGACCATCAGAATCGTTTTTACACTCCCAAAATGACCAATCAGAAGAGATAAAAAATCATGGAGACAAACCATCTTAGAGAACTATCGAAAGAGAATGAATTTCAGAATTTGTTGGAGGCGAACTTTAAAAGAAATAGTTTAATCAATAGAGATAATAATTCACTGCAGGAAAAAGGTTAATTATATATACTTATTGTGAGAGGAGAAACAAATATATTTTTCTCATATTTGGGAAAAGAATTTTGAGATGAAAATTACCAAATTTTTTAACCACGAACGTTTTGCTCAATAATTAAAAATTTAGTTTTGAGATTTCTTCAAAAAACTAGAAACGGAATTATTAAACATACGATAAAAACAACAAATAATATTACAAAAACTATATTTATTCAAAACTCAAATTGATATACGTAATATTATACAGTAATATATGTATTTAAACCAGTGATTTCGTACTAGATATACTCAGATATATTACTTTATGAATTTTAAATAATTATCGTTTTTTCGGAAAAATAAGAAATACGAATTTTATTATTTTTTTCGTTTTCGAGTGTAAATTTTGAGAATGTTTCCCTTTAAAAAATCCAGATACGCCTAAACCATCTTTTTCATTCCAAAATAAAGAGGAAAAATAGATCGTCGATCTAACTTGTTTATTTATGAATGTAAAAAGATAGATTAGGGCTATAGACTATCTTTTTAGATATATTTTATATATCAATGATATAATATCATATTATTTTCAGCGTTTATTGTAGAAAGGACTTTTTATTCATAATTTAGACCAAAAACGGCTTCAAAATCAGAATAATCGATCAAACTTGAAATCGAAAAATGTACTTGAAAACAAAGAAGTTTTTAACACCTTAGAGATTTTTTTCAAGAAATCTAGAGCATTTTAGAGTCGATTCTGAGAAAAATATTTATCGCTACCAATCTAAATTCTAGAACATAACTATGAACTTTATGATTGGATACCAATTTCGCATTTCACCAAATTTTTGTGAAATATCGGCCTTATATTGAAAAACCCTGTTATTTAAAAGATTAGAACTCCCGATAATAAATAAAACATAAAGAAATGTAGCAAATTTAAATCAAAATATTTATGAAAGACATTTCCAGCGCTAAAAATCGTTCATGTATCTCAAGGTCAGCTCATTTCTGAGTTATTTATAGGTATTTGGCATTTATTATGTAAATTTTGGTAAATCTAATTTGGGATTTTGCAGTAGAATGCTCGTCTTTATGTTTGTAGTGCAAATTTCACAGTTTATAGATTTTATTATTGCTGTGTTTGCCCAATATTTTAACACCTATACCAATTTTCAGGCGGCGGTAACTTTCTCTAACATTTTTTATTTGTTTGTAAAGACGTGTATTTTGTACGAAATAGTAAACTGGTGTTAGCTAAAATAGCTTAATTCGATGTTTTGAGTCCAGTGTATGCGAAATGTTTGCATGTTAATTATTTTTTGTAATTTTAAAATTGCATAAAAGCCGCAAAACATACTGAACCTTACGAAGCACTTTTACTGAACTTTCTTGTTTTTGTCTATCTCGAACTTTTAATTTTGAAAATAGCATGTACAGGGTACTACAGTAGTAACCGAAATGAAGTTGTACAGAGATGAGAATAAATGCAAATAATTTCGTTTCCAGTAACCTGTTAACCCCTAACCATTTAAGTCATCCCTTTTTCGATTTAACCACTGGATTAAAAGTTCAAAAAAGGTCATAAGACGATTATTTAAATAATTTTTACAAATACATTTCCGCTTCTTTTGACCAAAGTTGAAACATATGTTTGATATAACAATATTCTTTTATGTTTTTGACCTTTTCGTTTAAAAATTTTACCGCATGAGTTTCAAGTGGTGTCGAAGAAAAATCGTTTCGTTGTTATTATTAAGAAATTTAAACGATAGATAATTTCGGGATCGAATAATACTATCCTTCAAAAAATAAGATGAAAAAGTACTGTATATGCAAGCGTAATGACATTTTTTAACGAATCACTTTTTGTCTTGACGCCACTTGAAACGCATACGGACAGTTTTATATCAATGCAAAAAGACGAGAACTTTTCCTTGATAAATTTGTCCGAATAATAATATTGAAATTATACAGGTTACAGAATTAAGGAAGTTTAGAAAAACAAGGAAATTTGTCGGGAAAAATGTAAAAGTTTTGACAAAAATTATGGAAAATTTTGAATGGAATTCTTATTTGTTCTACGAATTTTAATCTTCAAATCATATATATCTAGGATTAAGCAAACAATTTTTATCATTCTGGAGAATATCCAACTAATATTGATTCTGCGAACTTCGTTTAAATTTTTGTGGGAATAATTTCACTTTTGATGTGAAATTGACTTTGCTGTAACTACGAGTCACTAAGTTAAAAGTAGCAAAGGCACGTTCCTGCGGTTATTAATTGATAACTTGCAATTCCGAGATAGAAGTTTTTAACCCTGAAATATATGCTCGAAAATATAAAATTTTGTCTCGTGATTTCGACAAAAACTGGAAACGGTATCATTTAAAATACTCTCAAAATATGGGGGTACCGTACAGGGCCGTTGTACAATAGGTAGGGTTAATTTTCAAAGTTCAGGGCCGTTGTACAACAGGGCCGTTGTACATCGTGGCCGTTGAACACCAGGGCCGTTGTACTGTTATGTTCAAGTTAATGGAATGGTCCTCCCCAAAAATGCGTAGGCGTGTAAGGCAAAGATACGAATTTGGTAGAAAAACGTAGGCGTGTTATTCCCTTTTTTGATTCCCTTATGTACAACAGGGCCGTTGTACATCAGGGCCGTTGTACATCCGGGCCGTTGTAGCATCCGGGCCGTTGTACATCAGGGCCGTTGTACATAATCGGCCGTTGTAACGGTTACTCCCAAAATATACCTTCGAAAAGAAAAAAACGGATAGGATTCGTATTTCTTATTTTTTCTTAAAAAACATATGGCCTGAACACTGGCCAATCACAGTGCTCGCTTGGTGAAAGTATTCATAGTGTCGCAAGAAAACGACGCCCAAAAAAATTGGACATCCTGTAGATATAATACATTCAAGTACTCGCTTTACCATTATCCGAACACCTCAGCTCGGCTAAAAATCGTTCAGATAAGGATACATGTAACTTGTCTTTATAGGATTATACGCGTTTTCATCTCGACCAAAAACCGTACAGTCAGTGTACAGAAATAGATCTTTACCGAACCAACTGGTCTATATTTGCTGATTTTTACTTACTAAGCGTAAAATATGCTTAGCTCACGTAAAAAAAGTAAAATCATGCAAATATGTGACCAGTTTAAATTTCGGAGAAGAATCTATTTTTTTGTTAATACTTACTTATTTTTTTTTTGGCTTTTTTCAGAAAAACAAATAAAATTGTGTAACAGTTAAGAATACAGATGAAGAAAGGGTTAAAGATATGTTTACTAGATAACAATACAATCTTATGAAAATTGCTTTATGAACTTTATATAGATTTTTAAAATCTATTATATGCTGTATTATAATATATTACAGTGAAGTTCCGTTTAACGGACGCACCAATATCAATATTAAAAGTACTGTCCAGCGAAAGTACTTTGTTTAACCCTTTGTGCAGCACGACCACAATTGTGGCTCGAGCTACTAAAATCATGTCGAAAAAAACGACAAAAACTGGATCGAGGAATCTTTTCTTTCAAATTACCTTATAAAGAATTCAGATTAGGTTTCAAGGAAAAATATTGAATTTTTCTTCAATGTTTTGTTTCCGGCATTACGGGGACGTTGATTTATCAAGGATTTTGAGCTATGTTTCACTTCCGTAAAAATTATTTCAGAACTGGACATTACAAATTTTTTTCCCCCCCAAAAATGTGAGATTAGCAGTTTTTAGGAAAGTGGTTTTGTGCATGCATAACAGTTGAAATAAAATATTGGGTATCTAGGGGCATGACATTTTTCTTAGGAAAGTGGAAATAGCTAAATTTTCACTTCAAGTATCCCATGAAAAAAATTAGTTATTTATTAAAGTGAATTTAAAACCATCAAACATTGTCACAGTCTGTACTTCATTACGCATATTTTACTCGAAATAAAGAATAAAAAATGCCATTATTGCTTTTTATAGGGAAAAATAAAATTTTCATCAAAATCATGATTTTTTCTAATCCAAATTTTTGACTTATTTATGAAATTACTTTGATTAATGAGATATAATCAAAGCGGACAAAACTATACGTAGGCCAGATTCTTGTGCATCTGTTTGTCGACAGAGATAAAAATTTGTGAGACAACGCAGTTTTGGACCGTGTATCACGTATGATTGGTTTAACACACTTGCTTTTCCCACTGTTTTTTCTAGAACTCAAATTAAAATTCTAGAATATGAAATGTCGAAATGAAAAAGATATGACCTTTCAACTTCCTATGCAGGACAAACATTAAAATTCGCAACCTGCTTAAGCTTTCTGTGCAACAACATTTCCTTAGTTACGAAGCCACAATTGTGGCTCTGGTGGCCTTAGGGAACTTTTTTTTATATGTCTCACAAGGGTTAAGCATAAAAAACGCCATAGTACGATACGTATGTAACATATGTATCATATCAAGGCATATTTTTTTGGTACAGCCGTCTAGGTACTTTTCGCTGACACGTAGACTTTAAAATATGATATGGTGCGTCCCTGTACCTGTACGCACTCATCGTACACTATTGTACGAGATTGACCTTTTCGACCCACGAAGTGTGTCTGTGAATTTTTAACCGCTGAATATTTTATTTTTGAGATTCACCATGTTATACAAAATTGTCTGAATTTTCAAGTATCGATTACAAACTGGAAAGACAAAACAAAAATATATTTGGAGCGCTCCTCTTTGAGTCTAAACGACTCAAACAAACCCCTCTCACATTTAAGTGTGCAAATATTTTTATCGGTAATATCAGGGAGAACTGAAAAATTGTACGA
>SCLH01000154.1:157102-189175 GCA_004367855.1 Oikopleura vanhoeffeni
GCATAGTGTCAAAATCAGACATAGTTTTGCAAAATCGAGAATCTTTTGGTGCATTTATATTTTCTAATTCCCCTTTTATGTTCAAAATTCGATTCGCGCATTTTGTCGATTACAGCAATCAGGCAAAATTCAAAAAATACTTCATCTTCGATGTTCACCAACCCTTGGGCTGTTATAAAACATTCCGAAAATGGCGTTCTGAAATTCCAGAGAAAAAGCCTTAATCAAACGTCGAAAAACACCCTTTTTCGGCACATCAACCAGATCGCGACCCCTGAGAAAAATCGAAAAAAGTCCTATGTCACTAAACCTCAGACAATCTCCGAATTCTCACCAATCTAGGATCCAAAAACTGAGGACTCGTGTTTAATCGCGGTAACCAGATGGTTGCTGAGAATGGTACGACTGTCAAATGGAATCGCGAGATCAAGGTTAGATATTCAAATGTATTGATGCGAAGTGTTTCTACCAGTCATCAGTTAGCCGTACAAGCCTCCAAAATTGTCAAAATCCTAACAACTCCCCCTTAAGGGAGTGGGTGTCGCTATTTGAGCCTCTTCCAGAGTTATTTCCCGCCAAATAGCAAAGTGATAATTCAAAAAACATTTGTACTACAGAACCAACTTCGCGTAATTTTGAACTTAAGTCAAATCTGATACAATCCACTCTACGCCGACACCTACGCTTTTAAAGCTCTAAAAGACCGCAGTTTAGTACCTACTCTTCATATCATCATTTTTTGATATTTTTGTGTGAGGCTCGGAGAAGCCTTAGAAATAATGCAAAAGCGCTTTTGTTTTAAAATTTGCTTTCGGCGGAAAAACGCGAAAAAAACGAAAATTTTGAAATGTAGTTGGGAAGCTCAGGCAAAAGGTATCTCCCTCCACCAGTTTTGGAGATATAGTTTCGACTCATACGTGCATCAGAAAGCACAGGACTTGTTTTACAATGCATTAGAGCGTTTTTTTTTTGAAATTTTTGCTTCGACGTCTCTTGGGGGGCAATGTCAATTTCATTTTTAGCCAAATTGTTGAAATGGTCAGTTTGTGGAAGCTCAGGCAAAAGGTTATCTCCTCCACCAGTTTAGAAGATACAGTTTCGGCTCATACTGCATCTGAAAGCACAAGCCTTGTTTGACAATCCATTAGAGATGTTTTTTTTTAAAATTTGTATTTGGCGTCTCTGAAGCACACGTCAATCTTTCATTTTGAGCCTAAATTATGCAAAATTTAGAACCAGAAAAAATGCTTCAAAATAATTTACGTAAATACAAAACACTTTAAGGATTTTGGTGCAATTTTAACTCGGTAGCGTCAAAAGAAAACAAATTAGCGCACTTTCAATTTAAATCATAAATAAATTCAATAATTTTGTTTTCGTTTTTTTGCTTTTTTGGCCCGCCGAAAGCAAAATTTAAAAACAAAAGCAATTTTGCTTATTTGTTAGGCTTCCGGAG
Organism: Oikopleura vanhoeffeni; assembly: GCA_004367855.1. NCBI lineage: Eukaryota > Metazoa > Chordata > Appendicularia > Copelata > Oikopleuridae > Oikopleura > Oikopleura vanhoeffeni. The sequence goes on from SCLH01000154.1 coordinate 158,559, forward strand.
ACCTCACACAAAAAAATAATAAAAAATGATGAAAATTGAAGGACTAGGTACAAAACTGCGTGGCTTTTTAAAGAGCTTTTTAGAAGCGGTAGGTCGGCGTGGGATTGTATAGATTACTGTGTAAATTCAAAATTACCGCAGAGGTTGGTTCTGTTAGTTAACAATGTTTTTGGAATGATCACCTTTGGCTAGGTTGGCGGGAAATGAACCTTGGCAAGAGGCCTCAAATCAGCGACACCCACTCTCTTAAGGACCTAAAAAAATCAGCAGATTTATGACGCAAAATCACTTTATGGCCGAATTCTTAATTAAATTGTGATACATATATTTTAATTACAACTGTTTAATTCAACTTTGAAAATCAGAGAATATAAAATCTGAATTTATGCATTTTAACGCAAAAATCAATTCTAGTGAAACTGCCAAAAAAGCTTTTAGGTAAATTTGTCCCCATAAAGCTTGGGAATAAAATGGGTGCTCGGGCCGTTAAATATAATTAGACAGCCTTGATAAGTCGTAAATTTTCGCCAACGAATGAGTTAAACAATGCATAATCTCAAGATTATATTATAAATTGCACTTGTCGATATAAAAAAGGGGTTGTTTCTCGCTTTATTGAACCATTTTTTGGTCAGAACTTTGAAATGATTCAATAAATATGACATGATTTTTTTGAAAAAAGGTTGGTAATTCAATAGCGAAAGGGTTTTATGAGTACAAATATATCTTACATCCCGGGAAAGGGATTATATTAAGTGACTTTTTAGTAAATTGATCTAAAATTATGACTTAGTTTACTCAGAACAGGCACGAAATTTTAATCATATCCATTACGATTCCTGGTTCAAAAAAATATCCTATTCTTTGTAAAACAAATTTTTTTTGGATCAGGGGATGTATATATGTTCTTTTAACTTCGTTAAATGATATTTTATCATGGCGAAAAAAATAGGAAGATTCAGTGTCTAGCCATGTCTCGGGATTTTTCTCAATATAAAAGTATACTGAAATTTTAATATTTAAAAGAAATTGATTTGAATAAGATTTCCGCTAATTTTAATCATGCATTATTCAAAAACCATAAACATAAATCGATTCTATCCAAACTTTTCTTTATACCGATATGATCGACAATATTTTAATACAGTTTTTGGACTGCCTGACAATTTTTCGGTTTGATAATTTCGATCTTATGCAATTGATAGTCCATTTGCATTCGTATAAAATTAGTGGGTCGATCAATATGCCAATCTATTTAACCTTATATTAACAAACTTTGATTCCTTTTTTCTCATATTTCTCAAAGGAAACGCTCGAAAAATTGAAATATATATTTTAATCATAAAATGTAACCAAAACCGAGTAAAACAATCAAAGTTGGAGTTTTCTTCAAATGTCGATAGGGGTGTCCCATTCAGGCTCAGTGACCGCATGATTTAAGAATGATACTATTAAAAGTTATAGTTTGAATTGATCTCAGAGAAAAATTAAATTTATAAATGGATGAAAGATTTTCCCTTTTCAGATGTTTATTATACGAATTCGATATAAGGGTGAAAAATATATTGTTTTTATAAGGGTAAAAATTAATTGTTTTTTTCTGTCTAAAAATTAAATATTGCCGAAAATACTTTTTTTATTCTTATGAAAATACCGCTATTGCGTCAAACGACTGAAATTGCCCGAAATTTAATAGTTGCGCGAATTTTCAAAATTTATAATCAAGAAATTAGACTCCTTATAACAATATTTTATTAAAAAAAATTAATATTATTTAAATTCGTATTAGATCAAGAGGTAATTTTTAGTGAAAAGTCAAAGAATCCTATTTAAATACGAATTTAAAAAATATATAATTATTTTATGTCTCAAAACCACTCAATAAAATTAAAAAATATTGTATTTTTAAATAAAATATTTTTTTTTGATTCCAGGTTGATTAAATAGGAAGTAAAGTTTAAGATATTTTTAGTATTTATCAAGCGCGTCTTATGCAAAGATGTTTATCTCGTAAATTTGACATCAAAGCGGTGTCGTTACGATATACTTACTTGGTTATGGTTGAACTCAAAGAGAAGTTCAGTGTATTTTAAAAGTTACTTCGGTAAATTCTTTTGAAGCCTCATTCGGTTTTTTAGAATTGCTACTGATCAGAAATTCTGATTTATAATCTAAAAGTGCTGACCAAGAAATATTTTATCTTGCTCGAGGTTTTTGCTTTTCTATTTAAAATTATTCGTGCAAAAAAATGAAGATGAGATATCTGCAAAATATTTTCGTGAGAAAAATCTTAAAATTAAAAAGATTACTGTATTTTTTCATAAATATTTTTTTGATTTTTCATTTTATTGTGAAAAGCAACCAAATTTATTATTGCTACTCCCCATTTGAAGTTAATACGAGTTAAAGTTAGTCTATCATTACTAATTGAGATAAATTTAAAAATTATAGCTAGTGAATGACATTCAGTGACCACCAAGACCGATGTGTAAATCTCTATCAATCGCTCAGCAGTAAAACTATAAATTATTAATACTGTGTTAATGTTTAAATAAGGGGTCGTTCGATATCGAGAATTTTATTAGTGCAGATTTTTCTTATAATTAGTCGAATGGCAAAAATGCGTCGACATTCAAACTCGAACCTCAATTTTCCCCAGAAAATTATCCTGAAAATGTTATTTTTCAAAATTCTATTATAGTTTTTCCATTATTTGAAAAATGCCGTGGCTAAAAAGTTAGTTATGTGACAACTAGCGTAATAAATGAGTAATCAAATTTTTATTATTATTTTTCATTTTTTTTAAACATTTTTGAAAAATAAGAACAATATGGCACCAAACCTTCCGTTTATAAGTGACTTTATGATTATGGAAAAACCGAAACGTCAAATAAATACATTCCTGTGGTTTCTGTCTAACACAGTATTTAAATGATATTTAATAAGAATTTAATGAGTAGCCAATGAGTGCGCGCCTAAAAATGAATTGACCAATCATGTTTCCGTTTCTTCTATCGCACTCGAGATCGTTTTTCCTGATCAACAAATTTACATACTGTACATAATACTAGTCTCACACAAAATATATTTTTCAATTTTTTACAGTTATACAGCAAGATTTGCAAAGAAAGATTTTATTAACTGAAAATCAGAAACGACCCACTACTCCTATTGCCTCCAAAACCACGGCCGATTCAGTTCAAAGTTCACGACGTGCTTCGCGTCCATTAACGGCTAATCAAATTACAGACCATATAACAAGTGGAAATCCGTTTAATTCAAGTTCTGGAAATTTCAGAAGAAACACTACTAGAAGCTATTCATTCAGATCAAGACCTATTTCAGCGGGACATAGAGGTAAATTTATCTTGAAAAATAAGCGCAAGATTTTTATTAAAATTCAAAATTTTATTTTTTTGTAGAAAGTAATATATTTTCTCTAAATCATTCCCGGCAAGTTTATTTATCTTTGAAATGTATCTTTAGCATGTATTTTTTTTCGCCAGATTATTGATGTTAAATTTTACTTTAAGTGGGTGGTCGTCGCATTTTAAGGGGTTTTCAATTGTCAACGTACACATCGTTGGACCAAATATTACCTATCTCTGATATATTTAAACAAACATCTTGCATCCTAAAAAAAATCGGAAGTGACGGATGGCTCGTCCAATCAGAAACCATATTTTATATAGGGTCAAAATACAGTTTTTGGTGATTCTGAAGCCTAATCCACTAAATGATCTAGAGATTACCTGCCCACGTTGTGTCCGGTTAAATCATTGTTGTACCTTTAAAAACCAGAGAGGAGATATATTTTGAAAAAATAATTCCGTCGCTTTTGTAAGCACGTTTCTGATTTGAACGAAGCCATTCGGCACTTTCGATTTTAGGATGCAGATTTTTTGTTTAATTATATATGAGAGGTAATATTGTGGTCCAACGATTTGTCCTTTTGCGTCAATAGGCCATTGAAAAACCCATTAAAATGCGACGACCACTCCCTTAAGGATGTTTAGGTTTGTGATAAGAAAGTCAACTACATTTTAACAACTTTTCCGTATATTCCAACACTTTAGAGACTCATTTTAACTCTTTAGCCTCATGGCTCCCACAAAAGAAAAAATTATTCCATCAAAAACAATTTGGTAAACCTACTTATAGAAATTATAAAATATAAGAATTCAACATTTCGGTTTAATAATTGTGCGCACCTGAGGCCCGATTCTTACTCTAATATAAAAAAAATGCGTTAAATCCTTGTAAATTTATTTCTTATTTATCTCACTTAATGATTATGGAATAACCGAAACGTCAAATAAATACATTTTTTTAAAATGACTTATTAATATAAGCATCTTCAGGGTACTGATTTGTTCAGAAAAATAAAGAGGGTCAGTTCTTCGAAATTAATAAATTAAAGGCGTTTTGTTGAGTTCTTGATTACAGAAAGAAAGGAAATTTATAAGACCTTTTAGCGATGCCAGAACAAAAATGAATTGCAGTCTCTTAAATAATCTTTCACTGCCATATGAAATTATTAAATGGTAGTCAACACGTTATGTGTAGTAAAAATGTGTTGTGAATTGTACAGTATAGCCTATACTGTATAGCTCTTCTCTAAGCATATCATATGCGACAAATGATACACTTGTTATGTGGTGTAATTGTGTCGCACACTAGAGTTTCATCGCTTAAACCACTTCACTCCCAAATTACCGAAGGAACTTGTCAAATAAGGGTAATTAAATGAGGTCAACTAGATAAAAATTTCACAAATTAATAATTTATGGTCAATAACGACAATAAGAACTTTTGAGGTTTTTTTCAATGTCGAAATTCGATATTACTATTACAATTTTCAAAAACGTCCGCTTAGACAAATACGACAGTAATATAATTTTTTTAACTTCGCTTAATTATGATTTGTTAATTAAAAGTATATCAATCTGCTTTCATTTGAAAAATAAGCCTTTTTTCATAGAAATTTGTGATTTTTTTTACTTTTTTGAAAATAACTTTTGATTAGTGATATATCGATTACGGGGGCTCCTGGTCATTTTTTACTAGATTTTTAGCCAAAAATTTTATTTAATTCAGCTTTTGCAAACGACTCATCCGATTGAATTCTTAGATAGCTAAAACAGAGCACAAATATCTGGTTAATAATTGAATTTAAAATTGGTCCGAATCCGATGATGTTACCAATTTTTTTAATAAAAACTGTAATTTAACAATTTCAGTAATCTCAGAAAAAAGATAAAAAAATTGGTCGATGAACCAATTTTTTTTTTTATTTGTCACAAGATATTTGTGCTCAGTTTGAGCTATCTAAGAATGTTATCGGTGAGTTTTTTTTAAAGCCGAATTAAATAAAAAATTTGGTTCAAAACTAGAAAATGACCAGGAGCCCGTAATTATATAGATCTAATCGGATTAAAGTGTGACGTAGGCAGATACTTGAGCGTTGGTACCATAAATAAAAATTGTGAAGACTACGATGAGCACGTATCACGTGATTCCTACCCTTGGTTTCCAACTATATTTTCTAAACTAAAAATCAAAATTCTAGAATTTGAAATGATTAATGCAAAAATATAACTTTTCAACTTCATATTCCAAAGTAATCGGAGCTTCAACTACTTGAGGCTTTCTGTAACAACGTCCAAAGTGAGAGTCGATATATCCGGCTTCGGATGGTGCCTTGGCGGAACTTTTTTTTCTGTGATTCCAGGCGTTAACAAAGTTTTTATATCCCATTTATTTTGTCCAGAAAATAATATTGTAAAATTTATATTGATATATTTTTTAAATTTTGCGTCGAATCAGATTTTACTCACAGAATCTCGGAAATTGCGCAAAAAATATTATTATAATTTTGGTGCAATTTTCAAGAATTTGCATTGCAAAATTTGCGCGAAGTTTGATATTTTATATTAATAATAAAAAATACTATAGTACTTATAGTATATTTTCAGGTCCCTTGCGTACCGCTGACGATTTATTCACCCGTCCGTTCCCCACTGCTTCTAAAGTTTCCTCGTCTCCGGGCCTAAATTTTGGCATTCGTCAAAGTACTCGTCTCCTTCAACAATACAATACCCCAAAACCTTCGAACCAATCAGCAACCGAGCAAAACTCAAAGTCCTCGCCTCTGACGCCCGCCTCAAGCTCTGCTAACTCCAATGCCTCTACCCCACGTCAAAGTACAAAGAAAGTTCAAAATAATGGCGATGGGACAATAGAGGGATTCCAAAGAAAATCACAAAACATACCCTTTCGCTCGCAGTCATTCCGGTTAGTTTTTGTATGTTTTGTAACTATACTACTGTCGTGTTTGTCTGTAAAGACAAACGGTCGAAATTTCGCCAAAACCTACGTTATTTCTAAAAATTAAAAAAACACGTTAGTCTACAGGGTGTAAGGTTTTTCCCTTCTTTTTTCAAATTGGATACACTTGATTTCCGCTGTTTTGATTGGTTGAATCTGAGAAACAACCAATCAAAACAGCGGAAATCAAGTGTATCCAATTTAAAAAAAGAAGGGAAAAACCTTACACCCTGTATAAAGACAAAACGGCTAGTTTATGAAAGATTATTTGTATTTTCAAATGCCATAATAATGAAGCGGGTAATAATATTCTTTTATTTGTTTTTGAGCATGCATTTTTAGCGATTTTGGAATGTTTTAAGCATCATTCCTCTGTAAAGACAAAATGATGGTTTTACATGGACAAAACGGCCAAACAAAACATGTCCTTATAGAAAAACACGACACTATTGAGTTTTTGTTAAAATTTTCAATGAAATGACGCGCAAATGTTTTGAGATAAATTTTATATAATAAAATAATTTAGGATCGAATTTCCTCAAAAGCTTGCATTGGCAATTTTACAAGTCTATAAATAATACAGTTGTTTTAGAGGGGCAGAAATATAATATTTCAGTTGTTTTGAAATTTGATCAAAATTACCAAATGAATTTATTCATTAATGAAAAAAATTTAACCTCCTTTCAATTTCAGTCAATCTAAACTTACCCATTTGGAGTTTCAAACTCATTTCTAATAAAGTGACTTTCCCAAATTTTTCATCAGAAAATCGTGTTTTCTCTTAAAAATTAAAATTAAGGGCATCTGATGATGAAAAGAAAAATGCCTCATTTGAGGAAGCAGTTTCCAATACGTATCGAAGCCAGAGCTACCAGACGCTTAGCGAAGCGATAAGGATGTCAAATCGAGATTGTGAATCCGATTCGGCCGAAAAACGATCCATAAAGGGAGATATCACGCGTGATAACCATTCGGTGAGCATTTATTTGAGAGAAATTTGTTTTTGTAAATATAGTAGTTTATATATTGATTTATTAATCGCGATTCTAAAAATCAAAATGAAAGATTATGTTATTTGGATGGTTTTGGATAAATATGGAAAAATAACTCTATGGGTGATTGGAAATAGTAACTTTTTAATATCGTTTTTTGATAAAATTTCTCAATTTATTTAAAAAAAAGTTAAAGAGGATCAATTTATTTATACTGTTGTGTGTGTCTAAAAAGACAAAACCTACGCATTTTTTTCAAATTCTCTTAAAAAGGGTGTCGAAAACGATCGCTCAAAAACCTAAAAAATGTATGAAATTTTGGTATTTTAAAGACCATAAACATAATTATTGTTCTTTTCTAAATTCTGCTATAAAATAAGATTCAATAAATTTTTCAAAATAGATACGGTTTATTTGGTAATATCGTTAACGATATACTTTCATCCTTAAGAATTACCGTATATTTTTGTTAGAAAGCGCCGTTTTCTTAATTTCAACAAAATTTCAGGATAATTCGACCTATCAAGAGGCCTCAAAACCAAAATTGCGTCAACACCGATCTCCTCAGTCATCTGGTAATCGCCAGCGTGCACCTCGTCCAGCTGGCTTCGCCCACGGTGGTTCTGACCCCTCATTCACCATAGATACCTCTGACGATGATTCTGGTTGGAAAGAACGCTTTCGATACCATCTTCAGACCGGTAATAATTATATTTTTAATACCAAAATTTTTACAGGGATTCTTAGAAAATCGTGTCAAATATGGCAGCAACAGACGGGTTTAACTGTTTTTAAACGTCTATCGTTTAATGAGGGAAAACCGTACACTTCTGAAATTTTAGAATATCGAAGAAAATTGTTAACAATTCTAAAGAAGGTTCCAATTTTTTTTGTATTACGATTTCACTCTAACTTCATTTGGCGAGATGAGAACATAATTTTATATTATTTTGTGTAAGATGCTAAATTTCAAAAACACACATTTGTTTTAACTTTAGTTCTTAAGGAAGTGCAATTTTGTTGGTAAGCCTTAAAAATTGGTCAAAATGGGCGATTTGGATAACTGACATCAATCATTTTTCAACCAAAACCGTTTTTCAAAATCTAAAGGCAAAAAAATGTGTTTTTCGTAATTGGGTTTTAGCATCCTAAATTAAAATAAACTAAAAAATTAGTCAGATTCGATGTCTAAATCACGAGATGCATTCAATGGTGTAAACAATTTTAGAAATTGTTTTGGTTTTTTGGGCCAAAATTGAATTTTATTTTTCTGAAACAAACCGGTAACAAAATTTTGAATGCAGCTAAAAATTAGTTTCTACCATATACATTCACCATATACCCACGTCGTATACGGTATACCGTATACGGTATACCCCAAATTTCACACGATAAAGTTGACCGACACAATTATTCCAAAAACTTCTTAATTTTTTATAATTCAGGACCCCAAGAAAAAATTACCCCACCTCCTGAAGAAGCTCCTCCACCCCCTTACCACGTTGTTGTTCGTCAGCGGAATTCGGAACTTGGTGGCTCTGGCCATTTGATCAAAAATCGTAAATCGGTGACTCCCGACCTCAATGATATCAGCAGTGCTAGAATAAATTCGAGAAGACAGCGCCAGAGAGTCACCCAGTCTGAAAGTTTCGAAGCCATTCCACCTGTTCATAATAAAGAAAATCTTGATATAAAAGCTAAAGAAATCCCCTATATTGATGAAGTTATTATAGCTGGGCATGCTAATGGAAGAAGTATTGAGAAAACTCCCGTGCGGCTACGTGCGCCCAGACAGAAAAATACAATGAGGGAACATAGGGACAGTTATATAACTGCTGTTAATTCTTCAAAAACGGAATACAGGTACGATTTTAAAATTATTTTGGTGCTTTTTAAGATATCAAATATCATAAATGTTTTATTAAGAAATAGTTTTTATTGGCATTTCGGGTTTTCCATTTTCAAAAATGAGAATAAAAAAGTTTTACACTTGCATTAAAATTGGGTAGAGCATATTCATAAATTGGTATTCTACCCAATTTTCATGCGAATCAAAAACGTTTTTATTCTCATTTTTGAAAATGGAAAACCCGAAATGTCAATAAAATCTAACTTTTCATAAAAAAATTATAATAATATTTGAAAATTGATTTTGTACGAATTTGGTGGCGGTATTTTTCGCTCAAGAATTTTATTTATAAATAGTTTTTTATTAACCCACTTCCTCCAGAAAAAGTAGTAGGTATCTAGTAGCGTTTTTTGCAGTAGAAAGTTGACAAAAATCAAACGCAGAATTGTTTTGTTGGATTTCCAAGCTTTAACGGTTTACTGGTAATATGCAATTTTCAAAAGGTGTTTTAATCGCCAAAAATAAATTAAGGGGGTGTGCATGTCTGATTTTATTAAAAACTTAAAGGCAATCAGAGTGCACCACATTGCTTCGGGATGTCTACGAAATGTATTTCCGATCAAATAGTAAAAAACAATTTTCGCCTTTTTTCAATTTTTTTCCGAGTATTTTTCTCAGAATTAAGTCAAAAATAATGTTTGTTTAAATTTGACCACTAAAACTTCAAAATATCGGCTTGACGTAAGCCAACTTTATCTTCAGTGTTTTCCTGGCTTTCTTTTGAGCCTAATTTCGAAAAAATCGGAGCACATTGTTTTCGAAAAATCATATTTTCAAGTCTGCATCGAAATTTGGGAAAAACGCCACTTCAATCCTTCAAAATTCAACAAGGTGTAGTTTAAAAAAATTTGGCCCTATTTTGAAACTAAACTTCGGAGGAGATAGATTTTTAAGCCAAAAATCATGAAAAACGGCCAAAAATCGTCAGTTTATTGGACTGCTAGAAAAATTGAGTCATCGAAATGAAAAAACGCTCACTGCAAATCTTAGTTTGCTTTTTCCACGTATTATGTCACCTTTTCGAAAATTTCGATATATGGTGTGGGACAAGATAGATTTTGAAATTTTGCGAAGTGACCTCCTGTTACGACTATGTGACGATTGGTGTAGTCATCAAATCTGAGTTTGACCTTTAAGGCTCGGTCTACAAATTGGCATTTTTGGAATTATTGCTCAAGCTTCAGATTTTCCTAAAATAGCTCTGCAAAATTGCTAATCAGACATGCCCACCCCCTAAAAAGGGACGAATTCTAATTTCGCTATTCACAAATTTGTATTTCACCTACAGTAAAGTTCTTTCAAAAGGACGCGTCCTATTAATTTAAAGAAGACTGTCCCGCGGAAGTACTTTACAGTGCCAAAAAAGATGCCATGTTTCAAACATAAGTCAAATACGTATCATAACAAGGCATCTTATATGGTAATGTAAAGCATATTTCGCGTGACAGTACTTTTCATATTAATAAGACGCGTCCTACCAAAATAACTTTACTGTATTTCAGTAAAGTGACTTTAGTAGAACGCGTCCTATTGATATAAAAAGTACTGTCCCGCGAAAAGAACAGTACTGTACCAAAATAATATGCCTTGATATGATACATATGTTATATACGTATCGTACTATTGCGTATGTTTATAGACTATAAATTATAGTGAAGTAAAGTACTTTACGTAGGACATAACTTTCTATATTAATAGCACGCTTCCTAGTGAAGTCACTCTACTGTAGATTTTTCAGCATAAACTGGATATAATTTGGCCTCTTGAATATTATGAAATAATACGGCTATTGCACTTTAACGTTCCGCGGAAGGCCTTTCAGTGTGTCATACTATATTTAAATGAAGTTCGATAAACATTTTCTTACTTGGTATAACTGATTTCTTATCAGTGGTTTTGGCCAAAAAAAAATAAGAGTGGTTTTTAACGTTTTTTCAGATACTCAGGTTTTATCCTCTTATCTTTTGTTATACAGTATAACTTATACTGTGGATAAGTATATACTCATCCTTCTAATCATTGCATTGCAAATTCATCCATATAGTGTTTTTGCACACTATCAAGAGTGATAAGCTTACATGCCTGAGTAACGCCTTGAATTTTGATATAAAGTTTTGTCTAACTGTTGATATAATTGGTTAAACTATATAATGTCTCAAAATGAAAGTTATATATATATACAAGCAATATTATCAAATTCAAGGGGGAATTGAGGCATGCCAGATTGACAGAAGGTATGAACACGAAAATAAAGAATTAAATACGAGTTACTACGTGATTATTCACTGATAAGAAATGTTGAATAAATTTCATGAAAAATTTGTTTTACCGAAATTTTAATTTTTGCACAAACAAATTTCGAAACATATTTGGAAATCCGGTAAGACTGTAAGATAATGGTTTCAAATCCTGGGTTTGTTTACCGTTTAATTTTAAAAAATGAGTATTTTTTTATGGCGGAAATCATTATTCACTATACATGTAGTAAATAGCACTCATATCATGTATTCTAGCGGCCAGATTTCTTGATTAAAAAAATATTTCTCACGTAAAATTGGAATATTTTTGTTCCACGTTTTACTTTAATTGGTTTGAAAATTTATTTTCGCTCTCGCAATTCTTGTCTAAAGACTGTTATTCTTAGAAAATCTTGAAATGTAATAAAAGCGAACAGAAGATTTAAAATCTTGTTAAAAATTAATTACTTCAATTTCAAGTGAGAAATATTATTACAGTATGGTAAAAACCTATAATTGGCGGAGAATTACTTCAATGCCAGAAGGAAATTGGAGCTTTGGTCTCGACAATTTTTTTAATACTGTATGTATCGAAAAATCATTGCGTAGCGTTTTCTAAGATGCGCCGCAAAAAAACGTATTAGAGACAGATTTCCAGGCTCAAACAAAGGAAACCGTGAGAGCTACTATATAAGTATTGTATTTTTTCTTTTTGTATATATTTTGACTTTTATTTTCAAAATATTTGCATAAACAACAAATAGTCTGATTCTAACTTTTTAGGGATTCAAAATTCAGTGGAAGTCTTGAATCTATCGATGGCTCCTCCGAAACCCCAACGGTAGATTTGCCAACACAATCAGGTCTATTTGATAGAGCTGGCTCAGTTGACTCTGTGCTCACGAACAAAATCCAAGAAACTAGTCAAATGTAAGTTTTACGAATCGAATCATTTATCTATTTTTTTAAAATTTAAATACTGTATAGTCTATACATAGGGTGCGCAGTGGTATAGACTATACATATCTTTAGCATTCCACACTGGAGTTAACTATGGTTTAAACGTCAAAACATTTTTTTGATGAAAAATTTTTCTTTTCGGGGATTGCATAAATAATTCAACTTTCAGAATATATTCTTTTCCCAACCAAAGTACCTCTCAGTAGTAAAAAGGATGTCCATACCGTTTACTTTCTGGCGTTTCGAAACAACTCATTGGATTCAATTCTTAGATAGCTAGATGGCCACATATAATTATCAAAAAATCTAACAAAAAACATTAGTCGAAATCTGACCATATTAAGAACGGGGATCCCTAGACCTCTACTTTAGTGTTCGCATTTGAACTTATTTTCGAAGCTTTTATTGGTCAAAGTAGTGATATCCGGTGCTCTCATTGGTCAAAAGACTAGAGTGATCCAAATCTTTGATATAAGTTTAAAAAACACCTGATTCAGATATTTTTTGATTATTCTTTAAATACATGTATGTGTGGTCATTTTAAGCGTTCTGAGAACTCAATCGGATTAGTCCGTTCAAAACGCCGAAATATTATTGGTCTGGACACCCTATTTACTTGAGGAGAGGGACTTTGGTTGGCAAAGGATATATCTTTAGGAGCAGGAAATTTCCCGGTGTTAATAAGTCAAATTTAATTATTTTCATCGGCAAATTTCCTGCTTTTACAATATTAATCCGCCGTAATTTATAGACAATTTTCATTTTTTTTTGACTTTCTATTTAAATAGAAAAGTTAATTTTAAGTTGAATTCTTAATCCACCCTAATTTGTGAAATACGGTATTCCGAATACGACATTTTGTGGCATTCTTAAGTAATGATATCAAAGCAGTTTTATATTTCCCCGCCATGCTTCCACTTAAATACGCTTTACAAAAAAGACACATGTTCTAGAAGTATCAAACAAAACAAACTTTGGTATCATTTTTCACGCCAAATAATAAAGAGAAAAATTTATTTTTATTGAATAAAAAATGAAGCATTTATCGATAAACCGTCTAAGCTAGGGTGGAAAATGCGAATTGGAGCTTAAATTCTTGGCATGATTTTTTTCGAAAAATAAGTACGAAAAAGTGTTTATGCTATTTGTTATGCAATTTTTAAATTAAAAAATCTTCATTTGAAAGATACCTACACCATTCTACATGTAGACATTTTTATACGTTTAAATAAATTAACCTAACCTTACAAATATTTAATACAATTTTTCTTTATTTTTTCAGTTTATGATTATGTTTGACCTTAGCTTTTCCCAACCTAAATTTTGAGCACTTTCTAGGCTAATTTTATATTATATTCAAATTTATTCTGACTGAAGTGGAGTCCACTTAGTGGACCAAGGAAATATTATGGTGATTTTTTTTTGAAAGGAATCTAGAAAATTTTTAGAATTTTCAACATTTGTAATTTTTTTGTAGCTTTCACTCGCATTAAACCGGTATTTCACCTAAAAATAAACATTTTTTATTGGTTAATAGGACCTGTCAAAAACGATGATTGGCTTTAAAATTATAGAAAATGTCTGAATCGAATTCTAGAAATTTCAATTTTTTAAGTGAAAATGTTCAACCTTATTTTCGAATTTGACGCTAATTAGTTCAAAATTACGATTAGCTGTAAGCAGATTTTGTTTCCCGTTTATCACCCCAGTCTAAGCATACGTCCTAGAATTCCCCGCGAAGAAGTCGTAAAGCCAAACGTTGTGCCCAAGCGTCGTGCCCAAAGCGAAGACCGACCCAGCTCTGTTAGAACGAGCTATGTGGACGCGACCACCTCGAACCAGCGTGGCCGCTCTGTGAAAAAGATCGAAAATGATGCCGGGCTGAAAAGGAGGCCAAGTTTGAACAAGCAAATGAGGAAGAAATTTGAGTCAATGATTGGGACTGGCAGTGGGAAAAATAAATTGTGCGACGATATTGAGCTGCTAGAAAGAATACGGAAATTGCCTGCTAAATTGAAGGGCACAGAATTTAATATCAAGGTGAGACACCGCTTTGATTTATAGCAAGATAATTATGAAAAGTGCTCTTTCAAATATTTAAAAATATCGGGAGGCTCTGTAGCCCGAGAAAGATTATTATGCACAAAAAAAATCTTCTAAGTTTTGAAAATTTAATTTTGAGATATGTCATTTTTAGAACAGTAAGAACATCAGTGGAAAAACAAAAAATGCTATATCTTGATCACGTGACGACCAAAATTTTTTCGTCACAATTTTTTTTTTCAATTTGATATGTCATTTGCCCTCAAGAAGTTCTATAACAACCCAGCCAGTATTTCTATAGGTCGCTTTAATGGTGGACACGCTATTTTCAACGTATAAACTACAATACGCATAAAGTGTTTAAAATAATTAATTACTAAAGTTTAGTTTAGCGATCAAATCAGAGAGCCCAATTGCCAAATTATTTTGTTTCTACTTTCGACTAAAAAAATATTTCTCATTCTGAAGACGAATAATGAAAATTCGAAACCGTTTAAAAACATGCAATATTTCTATCGAAATTTATAAAAATTTTATGTCTCAACACCAGCAAACAAAATTACTAAAGTGTTACGTATCATATATTTTTGTCTACGCGTTTTTTAAACATTCCATTCCATAAACTTATTTAGTATTGCATAAGGTTTTACACTCTAGCGCAAGTTTTATGTACTACCGCCTTTTCGAATTAAAAATTAATTTTTTCAATTTCAGCGTCGAGGATGGCAAGCTGCTTACTGTATTCTCCACGAAGGCCATCTCTACGTTTGGAAGGACCCTGAACAATATCACAAAGCTCGCCATATGGTTTCTCAAACAAATACAAAATTTTCTGCCGCAATTGACCTCAGTGCGCTGATAACGGATATTAAACTGAGTGATTGTTTGTGTGATGTCGCCTATAATACAAAGAGGAATAATGTCATAAAAATCACAATTGATCAACGTAATGAAATGTTTATAGAAGCTAGCAGGAAAACAGATTATAAATTTACAATATTTGTATGGAATATATAGGCCTCCCGAACAAAAAATGGGTACCTGATAAAGGTCCTATGAATTTGAAAATTACGGACCTAGGGTAGTCCATCGGTGGCGCTGTTTAAGGTGGTCAAAAATCACTTTTTCCGTTTTTTTAAATAAAGCAATATGCGCATCATGAGTTACGGTGCACAAAAGATGCGCAAGCATCGACTTTGTGGAAACGGTATTAGCAACTATAGGTCTCAGCGGAATTATAGGCTTTATTCTGAACAAAAATTTGACCACTCAAAACAGCGCCACCAAGTGGTTGCACCAAAAAGTATTTTCGGCAAAAATTTTAAGCGTGAAAAACTACCTTGGGTCCTTAAATTTGAATTTTGACATTGTGTGTATAATTTCATAATATTTTTCGAAAGATCGGGCGCCAGCAGTCATTCTTGTTTGCTAATTCATTGCTAAATTGAACCAAAATAGGACATTATGTACTTTAAGTATACTAATGTACTAAGACCAAAATATCTTAAAGACTACACATTGTGGAACCCAACAGTAAATACAATGTATATTTGAACGAAAATCTTACATCCTGAAACATAATTGAAGATCACTGATTGGTCGACCAATCAGGAACGAGCTTCAAAATAGAGTCATATTTTGTCGCAAAAAGCCTACTCTTCCGTGAGTTTTTAAGATAGGAAACTTGTTTGTAGCTTTTATTAACCACAAAATACGTACGCAAGGCTGTTACTATCGTTTCCAAAAATTTGATATAAATTCGCTCCAGAATAGCCAAAAGACGTTTTTTCGAGCTGATTTTGATGGTTTCGCGCAAAAGTCTACTCCTCCCTGGATTTTTTAGTAACAAATTTGAAACCCATATGAATCAAGAGCTAATGAGTTCGCGCAGAGCTGTTACTATCGAAACCTAAATTTTGATGTTTTTTCTCTTCAAAAACTCCACTTCAAATTTTTCAAACTCAAATTTTGATAAAAATGAGACAAAACAATTGAAAATTGATAATATAACTAGCTTCCTGGCTAAGTATAGAGATACAAATACCACAAGTTATCTTAAAATTGTCCATATTTTCAGAAAAAACCCCCTTGAAACAGATGCAAGATTCATTTTTAACGGTTTTATATAAAATCGTTCAAAATAGATCGAGGAAAAATTGGCACACATTTTTTTATGATGGGAAAACGAGCATTTTCCTATAAATCAGATGCTTCAACACTGGGTTTCATTGTTTTTTATTTATAATTCACAATAATGATTTTTTATGACCATGTTTTCTGTTCATTTGGTTACTTTCCTCGGAAAAGCCTACAGTTATCAACCAGATTCTTACATAATTTATAGTAAAAACGGGAAGTGTAAAACGCGATTTTCCCGCAATTTTCCATTAAATTTATTTTTTCCGATAAATCCGGAAATAAATTGAATATAAAAAATATTCAAACTTCGAAAAATTAAGATTTTCATAAATAAATTTTCACAAAAATGGTCAAAGCAAGTGTTCAATATTATTTAAAAATCGGAAATCGCGTATTTTTACACTTCCCCTTAATTATTATAAATTAGGGTAGAATCTGGTTTATTACAAATGGCGGCTTTTCCGACGAAAGTCACGATTAGATTATTATAATAATTGATCGGAAATTATTATAAAAATAAATAAAATTATAATCTTATAAAGTACGGCGGAAATGAATGAATGGACAGAAAAAATCCGAGCTGTTACTCAAACCCAATTAAATACCGACCTCATCTTGACCCTGAAAAAAGATTCAAAGTATAGTAAAAAGATCTCCAAGCGCGGGGGCCTCTCACCAAAGCGTAGGCGCAAAACATTCGGCGTCCCCCTCGAAGACTGTCCAATCAAAAATGACTTACCAATTGTCGTGACAACTTGTTGTAATATTATAGAGGCTCAAATTTTGACCGATTGTCACGGGATTTATCGGACGGCGGCAAATGAGAGACTTAAAAACGAGGTTGAGGAGGAAATGAACAAATCGATAGATCACATTCACGATTGTGAACATTTACAAGACGTCAAAATTGCTGCTTCGGTCCTCAAGAGTTTCTTTCGACAATTACCAGATCCACTTTTCACCGATTCATTGTATCAAAAGTTCATTAATGCTGCAGGGATAAGCAACGACACTGAAAGATTCGTTCAAATTAGAAATCTTATTATTAATCTACCTCAATATCACTATGGAACAGCAAAGTACTTCATGTCACACTTGAAAAAGGTAAATAATATAGTTTTAATTAAAAAAAAACTTTAGTTCTAAATGTTATTGGACATCACTAATTTTTCACCATATATATCAATTACGGGGCCCACACGAACAAATTACTGTCGTATTCGGCTATAAGGCCATCGTATATATGGACAAAACGACACGTGTTCACATGGACAAAACGACAAAAATTTGCCTGTCCTTATAGCCAAATACGACAGTAGCTACTTTTAGCCAACATTTTTATACATACTACAGTCCGAGTTATAAGTAAATCTGCCGTCACTCAATTTTGTTTCCACGTTTTTTCTATTACTCTAGACTTCCGAAGTTCAAATGTTGGTTTGTTTAACTGTATTTCTTTACATGAAGATGGAATAAACCGAAACGCGTTGTAAATACTTTATTTATTTTTAATTTTTATATGCAGTATGTAAAAAAATTGTTCGAGACCAACAAAGGAAAAATTTCTCTGGATCAAACATAATTGGCAGGGAATTACTTTCAATCCAGAGGAAATTGGAGCTTTTGGTCTCGAACAATTTTTACATACTGTAATTCGGCGTTTTGAAAACGACTTATACGATTAAGTTTTTAGATAGCTCAAACTGAACTCAAATATTTAGTAATAATAATAAAAGAATAATTGGTCCAAATCGCACCATTTTTTAGAGATTACTGAAAATCTGTTGTAATTTTTTTAATTTATTGCTTTCTTAATATTTGTGCTCAGTTTGAGCTATTTAAGAACTCAATAGGATGAGTCGTTTTCAAAAGCCGAATTATATAAAAATGTTAGCTAAAAAGTGGCTAATTTGTTCGGGTGGGCCCCGTAATCGATATATTTTTTCCCAAGCTTTCACATGCAAAATGTGTGCCTATCTTGTCTAGTTCTCCCAGTAGAAATCACAGTGGCCCCATTCAAAAAAATCGGCCTCTATTAAAAAATGATACTGTCATAATAAGTATAAAATTAGCTTGAATTTTGACTCTCTGACGCCGTTCCTAAATAATTTCCTTGATTAATTTAAGGGGATTTGAAATAAAGTTACAGTTAAAATTTGATAAATATTAATTATAATAAACCCCCCAAATAATCAGCAATTCACGTCAAATTTTTATTGACAAAATTTATTCTCTTGCAAATAATTCCACAACGTTTGAATTTTGGCTTTTGGAAACGACTTGTCCGATTGAGTTCTTAGATAGCTCAAAAATTTTGAGTCAAAATGACTACACATATTGACAAAAAATCGGACCATTTTTTACAAAAAATATTGAGATTTATTATAAGTTTTTGGAAAAAAATACCAATTTTTTTCGATTTTTCTCTGAATATGTTTAGAAATTTTGAGCTAATCTATCTAAAGAACTCGATCGGATAAGTCGTTTCCTGAAGCCGAAATGTAAACGGCGTAGATACGGTATTTACTACTGAAAAAGCATAAGGTAAAAACGGGTAAATAGTAATTCGTCCTCAAATCAGAAATTTTGATTTTTAAAATATAAAGACAATTTTTCTTGAAAATCGACTTGGCCATCTTTTTCAGCGTCAAATTTCATCGAAAAACGCAATGTTTCATGGGTTTATGTTGAAGATAAGTAATCTAACCATAAAAACCATCAAAAATTAATTATCGTTTTTTAACACTGTTGTGAACTGAATTCAAAATTTATAATTTCCAGGTCGCTGATCATTATGAATTCACCACAATGGACTCCCACAACCTGGCCGTAGTCATCGCCCCTACCCTGCTAAGGCGTCGACAGGATCCACACGAAAAATTCGCCAATCAAGACGACGCTAAAAACCTAGCCCATCAATACAGCCTGATAAATAGTATTATCTCGAAAGCTGATTGGTTCTTTTCAACGTCCAATAATGAGCCACCACCAGTGTCGCCAAAGAGTGGGAAAAGTCCGGCGGTGGAAAGGCCGAATATTTCTGAGCTGTTTTATCCGACAAATATTAATACAACCACGAATACGATCTCTGATTCAGGATCGGAAAATGGGAGTAGTAAGCTGTCGAAGAAAAAGGGATTTTTCAATTTTAAAAGGAATTCCCGTGAAAATCTGGCAGCGGATAATACTCATACTTTTATTACTTCATGTAAGTGGATTCAATTTATAATTCAGCATTTTTTTACCTATGGTTTTAAATGAAGAAATAAAAAAAAAACATTTCGGCCAAAAACATGTTAGGGTGTCTGAGGCCGGGAAAAAAAATTCTCAGTGACCAATTTTTTAGAAAATCAAAGGCCATAAAAGACGTAAAATTCAGAACGTATTTCGATTTTTTGTTAATTTTAAAGTTTTAAGGGGGTAGTGTCCACAAAAAAAGTTAGGCTGAAATGGATATATAACTAAATCGACGAAAAAAAAACGATTGGTCGGGGTCTCGCAGCGCTATCTGGTGTCTAGCGCCCCTTAGCGGCCACATTGTAAATATCCTCGATATCGCTCTTGATAAAATAAAAATAGAACCACTTGGAATTTGAACTTAAAAATAAGTGCATATAAATATTCAGATTACGTTCTTGTTAATTTGCTTTATTTATTTTTTGATTTTTTAACAAAATCAATGCATTTTTATTACAAACAGACTAGAAACTGAAAACTGAACAATTTTGAATCAAACAGACATTTTTTAAGCAAATCATCAAGTTAGGCAGTGAATGCGAGTCAAAATAGAGTGTCGGAAAATAGTAAAATCCAGGTTTTCATAGCACGTAAATTTACCGACATTTACCTCTTCTATAACAGGTGTTACAATAATCTCTTTTTTATCAGTTTGTTTTTCCTTCGGCTCCCCAAACTTACAATTGGGCATAAAATTCGAGAAAAGATGGAGAAATATGTTTTTGTTATTATGATGGTGCAGAATTTAAATTTTTTTTTTGAATTCTAGAAAATCGCATTTTAGTAAACCAGAAGTTAAATCTTGCAAAATGAAAGTCGTCGTATTAAGGGTATGGTGGTTCCTAATTTGACTATTTTCGATAAAATATTAGCGAACAGGGCCTGGCGATATAATTCATTACCCAGTTTGTAGAACTAGCTTCAACTGCGAAAAAATTTGCCAAAACTTTTTGTTGACCACACTCCTTAACATAAGCGGCACCCCCTAAGCCAAACGGAATATATCTTCCTCCCAGGTTTTATTTTAAAATACCTAAATTTACATAACCTGAATTTAGTAATACAAATCTTTCTGCTGTAAGCTTTGTCGATAAGTGCTATATTTCATTCTCGATACGTAAAAACCGGTCCAAATACCCGTTTTTGGACTTTTTTAATCGGAAATCTATCTCCTCCTAGGTTAAATTTCAAAATTTGAGTAAGATTTTAGCAAAGCTAGTTACAAAGACGACTCTACTGGGGCCGTTTTGTCAAATTTCGACCCAACAACAAATATGAATTTTCAATGTACGTGAAAAATTTCCGAAAAAAATGTGCTTCGATTTTTCGAGAACAGCTCTCAAAAGAAAGCTGAGGAAACACTGAAGAGAAAGTCTGGCTTACGTCAACCCAATATTTCGAATTGTTTGGTCATAACTTGACACAAACTTATTTTTAAATAATTTGAGAAATAATAGAAAAAAAATCGAAAAAACGCAAAATTTTCGAAATTTTTTTTGTCTTATTTGGTTGTTTTGTGCTTTTAAACATCAACGACTGACTTTTGGCTGCATTTTTATGCCTATAACTGTGAAATGTGGACCACCATACCCTTAAGGTCGAAAGTATCACCAAAATAAAGCTTGAGTTTTACTGATAAAAATCTGCTTACAGCTTTTGAGATTTTGAGTTTTTCTGGTCGAAAGTGGATTTCAATGTTTTCCAAAAAAAATACATCAAAAATTTTAAAAAAAATAAAAATTTCGAATTTTTTTTTTATTTTTTTATATAGTTTATGCTTTCTGAGTGTTCCCTAGCAATTTTATCCTATTTCTTCATCACCCAAAGTACCCCTCGTTGGAAATGCGTTTTCGTGTTTTTGAGGGCAATATCTGGGAACTATACATTGTGATACCTAATTGTTTAGCCTGGCGATAAATTGAACCTACATCTCACATCCCAAATTCATATCAAGGATCACTGATCTCAGCCAATCAGAACGGACGTCAAACTAGAGTCATATTTTGTAGCAAAAAGCCTATTTTTTTTGTTTTTGGGGTAGAAAAATTATTTTTCGATTTTATGAACCACAAGAACGCACAGTCATGTACTATCGTTTTGAAATAAATTCGCTCTAGAAAACGCAAAAAACGATTTGAGCTGATTTTAAGAGGTCCCGGAAAACCTATTTTTCCTGGTTTTTTAGTCACAATATTGGAACATATGTAATGAACAGCTGATGACCCCGCGCAGGGCGTGTACTATCGAAACCTAAATTTTATATTTCTCTTCGAAGCACGTCCTTACATTTTTCAAATCAAGAATTTTTTGAAAATTAGAAACAAAATAAATAAAATGATGAAAAAGTAGGTTCCTGGCTAAGTAAGAGTAAAAATACTTACCAGTCATCTTCAAATTGTCCTATTTTCAGAAAAAATAGTCAAATTAAATCTGGAAAATTTGTTGGTTCAGCCTCATTCATGGGTTACCCCCTATTGGGGTAGCGGTCGCATAAATGTACTTGTGTACTCCACTTTTGAATAGCCATTTGGTAGTCTATCCTTAATCTACCAAAAACAATCTTTCAGATTAATTTTGGCCGACCCTGGTGACCCATGCACGACGTTCTAGAACACCCAATCGAAATTTCAAATTCCTCTACTCCTCCTAGACAGCTCAATACATTCCACTCCAATTGCATGAATGATATGATAACAATGTCGATTTAAGGGATCATTTTTGATTCACATATTTCTAGGAATTCCCAAAACCGCCTAATTTCAAAATGATTTCGCTCTTCAATTTCCTACTCCTCTAGGTTAAATTTCAGTATGCAGTATAAAATTTGAGAAAGAACAAGAATACAGTATGTATAAAAAATTGTTCGAGACCACAAGGAAATTTCTCTGGATCAAAACCATAATTGCGGAGAATTATTTCAATCCAGAGGAATGGAGCTTTTGTCTCGAACATTTGTTACATACCTGTATGTTGCGGGTCATTTGAAGAGGTCAATAGGATTCTGAAATTTGTGTTCAATTCTAGAAAATCCATTTTCGTAAACCGTGAAGTGCAACTCATTTAGTCGAATACACAATTAATAAGCGTTAGATTCACATGAAAATCTGCTTTCAGCTTTTTGATATTTGAGTTTTCTGGTCGAAAAGTGGGTCACATGTTTTCCAAAAAAATTACTGGGAAAATTCTGGAAAAATGAAATTTCGAATTTTTTGGTTTTTTTTTTCTGTTTTTTTAATAAGTTATCTTTCTAGTCGTTCCCTGAGCAATTTCGTGCATTTACACCCCAAAGTACCCTAAAAAATTGCGACCGCTACCCCCTTTAGGGGTGGTGTCGCTGAATTTTGACAGTTTACGAAGAGCTATTTTTGTAACTAGTAAGCTGATATCCAAAAACTTGTGCATCTTGAAGAACAACTCTTTCACGGGTGAATTGTGATTTAACAGTAATTCACATCCCACCTACGCCGACACCTACGCTTTTAAAAAGCCTCCATAAAATCGCTAAATACGCATTCTTCCGTCAATTTTCACCGTTTCTTCATTATTTTTTTTGTCTAGGTCCAAAAAAGCCCATACATAATGATGCATTCTTGTCATTTACTCGAATTTTGCTTTTGGCAGGAAAACGAAAAAACAAAAAGTAAAATTTTTGAATTGGTCAGTGTTGGGAGGCTCAGGCAAAAGCTATCCTCCACCAGTTTAGAAGACACATTGTCTCATACTGCATCTGAAAGCACAGGCCTTGTTTAACAAAACATTAAGAAGTTTTTTTTGAAATTTGATTTTGTCGTCTCTAGGGTCATGTCAACTTTTCATTTAGCCTAATCTTCGAATTGGTCAGTTTGGAGGTCTCAGCAACAGCTATCTCCTCCACCAGTTTAGGAGATACAGTTTTTTCGCTCATACTGCATCTGAAAGCAAGGCCTTGTTTGACAAACATTAGAGTTTTTTTTTGAAATTTTGTTTGGCGTCTCTTGTCGTCCATGTCAACTTTATTTGAATTTTGCAAAATTAAGAAACCAAAAAAAAATTTGCAAAATGCTTCAAAATATTTTTTTCGTAATTTCAAACACCTTTAAGGATTTGGTGCAATTTAACTTCGTAGCGTCAAAGAAAACACAAATAGCGCACTTTCAATTTTACATCATAAATTTATCAATAATTGTTGTTTAGTTTTTCGGCCCACAAAGCAAAGTCGAGGAAAGGCGCTTTGCATTATGGTGAGCTTCTCTGGGACCTGACACAATAAAATAATAAAAAATGGTGAATGTTAACGAGTAAAATGTGTGATTGAGTGTTTTTAGAGGCTTTTTAAAACGTAGACATAGTAGATGTTATCAGATTACTGTTAAATTACACAATAACCTTTAAAATTGTTCTTCAAGATGCAAACTACGTTGTTTGTGATATCAGCCTGCTAGTTTATCTAAATAGCTTCGTAAACTGTAAAATCTGTCGACACCACACCCTTAAGGGCAGGTGAATTTCAATTTTTTCTGCTATGAATTTTGAAGGTAATAATTTTGCATCCCACATTTTAAAATTTTTAGGATCCGAGGAAATAACAGTCGAGTACTAAGCATGATATCCATATATGTGCATCTACTACGGTTCGACAGTCTTCTTCACAAGTTACATTCTGTCGGAAACCATGCACAAGTATCTGGCCTACGTCATTGTTTTGTCCGCTATGATTTATATCTCATAAATGAAAAGTAATTTATAGATAAGTCAAAAATTTTGATGGAAACATTATTACACTTTTTTATTCTTTTTAAGTAAATATGGTAATGCAGTACAACTGTGGACAATGTTTGATGGCTTAAATTCACTTTTATAATAATTCAATTTTTTCATGGGATACTTGAAGTTGAAAATTTAGAAATTTCACTTCCGAAAAAAAATATCTGCCCCAAGATACCAATAAATTTTTATTTTAACTTTTATGCATGCACAAAACACTTTCCTAAAAATTGGCTAATCTCACATTTGTATTTTATGTCTAGTTCCGACATAATTTTTCGGAAAGTGAAACATAGGCGAAAAATCCTAATAAATCAACTGGAACCAAACATTCGAAAAAAAATTCAATTATTTTTTGGGAACCGAATCTAAATTCTTTATAATGTGTTTGAAAGAAAAGATTCTACGATGCCTTTTTTGGATGAGTTTAGGTATGCTTGAGCCACTATTGTGGCTCTGTGCTCACAAGGGTTAAAGAGATATATCTACAATGTATATAAATAAGTTTATAACTTTTTTACTCATTTAAAAACTGGAAAAAACATGAAAAATGACCAAGCGTTACAATTTCGTTACTTTTCTTGAAACATTTGGCATCAAAAAGTTTTTGATTTCGTTACAAAAAATAATTTCAATTTTTTAGCTCCCCTTCGTGAGCCGATCTCACCTCGTCTTAATCGCTCCGATGGAATCATGACCTCACCGATCAAAGTTCACAAAAGTCGCCAAGAACGCCTAGAGGTGAAATCTCGTGTAACCTTAGGACAAAATCAAAAATCGTCTAAATCATCCAAAAAACAAATTCGCCGATCGACCGAAGCCCAAAAAGCGGAGCAGGCTAAAAGTGATGCCGAATCTGAAAAGTCGAGGCTTAAACGACGACA
This sequence comes from Oikopleura vanhoeffeni, assembly GCA_004367855.1. Taxonomy (NCBI): domain Eukaryota; kingdom Metazoa; phylum Chordata; class Appendicularia; order Copelata; family Oikopleuridae; genus Oikopleura; species Oikopleura vanhoeffeni. Next base: position 184,030 of record SCLH01000154.1, read on the forward strand.
TACAGTAAATGTAGAAGATAGGAAAAGACAGGAACATCATCATCATAAAGATGAATTTGAAGCATAAATATTTATTTTCTGTCGTACCTTAGAATACTATTTATAGTTCCAATGATATTCGTAAAATTGAAGGGGTTTTCATGAGAGTTTCTCTAGAAATTTGGCATTCATAGGTATTTTCTTAATAAGTTTGAGAAAATAAGTTATTGCTGTTCAATTTGGTCTAGCATACCCTTTTCTTAACCAGTGCGTCTCAGTAGTAAATAGAGTCTCCACACCGTTTACAATTCATTTTGGAAACAACTCATCTGATTAAGAAAGGTCTGGTTTTTTTAGATACCTCATATTTGTCGGAGAGATACTTGAGAACTGGTACATACGATCTTTTTGGGTCATAATGTAACTTTGTATGAGCCGGTTTTTTTCGATTACCGGTTTATTACCGGACATTTAATTGAAATTATTGGTTTCTCGAAAACAACTTTACCGATTTTTTTTATTTTTCCAGAATTATCAAAATTATCAAAAATGAAATTTGACACCGCCAAGAGGTCATATATTACACGATTTTGCTTAAAATGACCCCACATATTAAATTTAACAAAACAATTTGGTCCGTATCGAGCATTTTTTTCTCAAAACATTTCAGATTTATTTTAAGTTTATTATTAAGTTTTGAAAAAAAAAGTTGGAAAAATTGTTCAATTCCGATTTTTTCTTTGACCATATGTGTGGTCATTTTGGGGTATCTAAGAATTCAATCAAATGAATCGTTTCCCAAAGCCGAAATTGAAACGATGCGAATACCCTATTTAATACTGAGAGGCGATTTGGTTGAGAAACCGATATTTAAAAAGTGTGCGTTCAGCACACACTCAACTTATTTCAGCCATCTGAAAACCTCTTCAGTTTGTCTCCGATTGTCAAGTACCATGTCAGGTACAATAGTTAAAATATTTAAAAAATGATTCTCTAAATATTCACATGAGAAAGACCTATGACGTTTATACTCTTTTAAAAGCTTGCTATTTTTATCATTCCAATAATTAGTGCAATCAAGAAACTGTGATTTCATCGATTTGTCTTTTTTGCTCAGGATATGTGGGTCATGAAATTTTATGTCTAATTTCTTTTCGAAATTATTTTTCTTGCAAAAACACACTACTTTAAAATGTAGAATGGGCACCGAACAAATAATCTGCTGATGTTTATTTGAGCTATATCCTGTATGGAAGTAATTTGTTAAATTTCGAGACAGGTAAAATCTTTCTTGGGTGTGTATAGTTTATTGTGGTATTCAGTGTAGAGTGGCTCCCCACGTGATCATCTCTCTTGCCATCTCTCGCGCCACTTCACTCCCCACTGAATAACACAATAAACTTTACACACCCAAGAAAGATTTTACCTGTCTCGAAATTTAACAAATTACTTCCGTACAGGATATGATATAGCCTTTATAGGATAATTTTCAGTGATTTATTTTTATTTAATAAAAGTCAGATATATCTACAGCATGTCACATTTTTGCTCCCATTCTTATTTTTTTACGGGGCCGCCTGGAGATTATTTGCCATTCAGGCCTTTTTATAACACCAAAATGGCAAAAAATCTCCAGGAGGCCCCGTAATTGATTTATCTTTTCTCAACCAAAGTGCCTGTCAGTAGGAAATAGGGTGTCCAAACCCTTTTCCATTTCGGCCTTAGGACCCATCCGATTGAGTTCTTAGATTGCCCAAAAGGCCGAAATGTGAACCGCGTGGAGACCTTTTTTACTACTGAGAGGCACTTTGGTTTGGAAACAGATATTTTAATAAAACACGAATCATTGTAAATTATCCGATTAACTCAAATAAAAATTACATTAAAGTGTTTTAGTAGGACGCGTCCTAAGGACTTTGAAAGTACTCTCACACGAAAAGTACTTAACTGTTCTTTAAAAGGATGCCTTGGTCTGATACATATGTCACATAAGTATCGTACAGTGCGTATTTTCAGGGAACAGTATAGTACTTTTCGCAGGACAGTATTTTTAAAAACCTTCGGACGCGTCCTACTAAAGACACTTTACTGTACTGGTCACTGCAATTTTGAAGCAGTTGTATTTTTGTTATTTAAAATTTCGACGGAATACGTCATTTCTTGATGTACAGTTGAGAGCTTTTAAAAGAACGTGAACTGTATCCAACTTTTTGCTATTTTTCTTCAGATAAATTTTAATTTTTTTTCTCTATTTGAAGAAAAGTAACAAAAAGTTTGAGCGCGTCCAAGTCCTATTAAATGCTCTTACCGTAATAATAAAGGGATATCCTTTTCGGAACGGAACTCCATCTCAAAAACGCTTACTATCTCTATAGGCTATAGACTATAGCGCGTGTTCGAATCCCACTAATGTTGTCTTAGTTCTATATTTAATATGATTATAGGCAAGGGTCTTGATAATGGAACCGCTAAATTTTATTGGTGTGTAATCACTCAAGCAATCACTTAGACAACATCAGTTGGGATTCGAACACGCGCTGTAGAGATAGTAAGCGTTTTTGAGATGGAGTTCCGTTCCGAAAAGGATATAAAATAAGTTAATTTACCCAAAAAATTAAATTGCCTTATTGTTACTGCTAAAGTCTTGAGATGAATCTATTCTCGACTGATAAATATTTATTAAAAAATCCCTGTGATTGTCACTCCGAATAAGCTTAAACTTAGAGCTTTTACTACCAAAATATCAAAAATAGGTTAATTTACAGCAGTTTGATTATTTAAGGCGTACGTAGGATTTTTATCTGTTATATCATGTACTGTAAATTTTGCGAATACTCGGCATTTCTGTAAACTACAAAGAAAATTCCCCCGCTGAGTTTTACCATGAAGATATTTTCTGCAGAACATATCGATTACGGGGCTCACACTAACAAATTAGCCACTTTTTGGCCAACATTTGTATATAATTCGTCTTTTGGAAACGACTCGTCCGATTGAGTTCTTAGATAGCTCAAACTGAGCACAAATATGAGAAAAATAAATTAAGAAATAATGGTCCGAATCAGACCATTCTTTCCAATTTTTATACAAAACTCATAATTTAAAAATTTCAATAATCTAAGAAAAAAATAAAAAATGGTCAAATTTTATTATTCAATAAATATTTGTGCTCAGTTTGAGCAATCTAAGAACTTAATCGGATGAGTTGTTTTCAAAAGCCGAATTATATAAAAATTTTGGCCCAAAAAGTGGCCAATTTGTTCGTGTGGGCCCCGTGATTGATATGGGATAAATATCAGACTTTATTTGAGTTACTTCTATCAACCTCAACTTTACATTTTTATCATTCGAGGAGTATTGAAAAACACATTCATTTAAATAAACTTAAAACACCAAATTTGCAGTCGAATTTATTTGCAGGCTTACTGGATTACTGTCAAAATTGTCTAGGGACAATGTAAAGAAAGTACATCAAGGTAAAGTTATAAGGTAGTGTTTTAGGACACAAAAATTGTAAGCATCAGTGCTCGATTTCTATACAGTATATACATGTAGGATATCTACTAGATATCCCCTATTCACACTTTTGTTAATATCCCGGCCCTGATTAGGAAACGTGGTGTGTTTTTAAGTAGTAGGGCCGGGATATTAACAAAAGTGTGAATATTATCTAGTAAAGCCTATACTAGATAATATCTAGTAGATATCCTTTATTCAACCGAAACAATAGTAAAGATAAAGTGGCCAAACCCTAAAGCGTTTTCATTCTGGCTTTTGGAAACGACTCATAAGATTGAGTTCTAAGATAGCTCAAATTTTGAGCCTCAAGACGACTACGCATATTTCGAGAAAATTAATCGGACCATTTTTTCAAAAACTTAAAATTTAATAATCTCAAAAGAAATTGGAAACTTGTCCGATTCGGACCAATTTGTTCTTTCATTTTTATCTAAATATTTATGCGCAGTCATTTTGAGCTATCTCAGAAGTCAAGTCTGAGTCAGAAGTTCTGACTCAGAACCCAATCGAATGACACCTTTCATTGTTCCATTAATAATGGATCATTAAGGGTGTGGCACTGTGGGTGTCGCTGATAAGGCTGTTTGTAGAAGTGCTTCCACGCGTTTTCTAGCTCATCTGGATAGGGTGCTACTGCACAAACTTGCTTTACTTGAGGAATAAGTCTTCAAGGTCAATTCAGCAGTAAATGTAATCTGATACAATCCAACCTACGCCCACACAGGAACCTTTTATTAGCCTCTCAAAAAACCACTCAAGAGCTATCTCCTCCTACAATGTTCATCATTTTTTTTTAATTTTTGTATGTTAGGCTCCGGAGCAGCAGTACAAACAATCCATTGGAGCCCCTTTTTGAAAATTTTGCTTGTAACGAAAAAATCGCGAAAAACCGAAACAAAAATTTTAACGAAAATTGAACGAAAAAAAAATTGGCCGTCGAAAACAAAATTTAGAAAATCGGGCTCTCATGGATTGTTCGTACTGCTTCTCCGAAGCCTGACATAAAAAATGGATGAAAATTCTAGGAGATGATAGCTTTTTAGTGTTTTTCGAGGCGTAGTTATGGAGGTTCCCAACAGCCCATCCGAATTCGAAACGCTCACCGAAAAAAATAAATTCCCGGTTTATATCCCTGAACCGATGTCAAATCAAACTTTCATAAAAATTCTCTCATTGTGAGCTTGTTATTTCTCGTAATCGGTCATGAAAGGTGGGCCCAATTAAAGTAACTAACGACCTAAGCAACTGGTTCAAATAATTTTCAATCTGCACTTCGCTAAATCGACAACACTACCTGGGCCGGCGGTGAGTCTATCTAAATTTCTCTTTGTTCGAACAAACAAATAATTGATTCTTAACAAGAACCCGAATGTTTGTGATCCGAGTATTGACAAAAAAACAACTTATTACTTGATTAAACACTAAAAAATCACCCAAAAATGACCCAATTCTGTCAAAAATTTAAAAGTTGCGCCCCCTAAAAAATAAACCTGAAACTACAATTTTTATAATATTTACGCTGTACACAAGTTACTTACACATTCTTCGAAATATTGAACATGCAAAAAAAAAAGGTCGTGCTTCGTCCGTCAAATTGGCCATCGACTTTTTGTCCTCACTATACTTTTCTTAGGTGGTACGAAAAGCA
>SCLH01000154.1:189854-200433 GCA_004367855.1 Oikopleura vanhoeffeni
TAATGCGGCATAAGTAATGCCGGCTAAGTAGAGGTCCTTTCTTTGAGAGACGATTTGGAAATAAGGAATTTATCGACCCCTCCGGTTCTTTTGGGGTACTTTCAAGTCTCATACGCATGAAACTTGAGATATGAACATTGAACTTTGACACGGTTCATTGAGGTCGACTCACGTGGTCGCCAGCCCTAGTCAAAAAAAACGATTTCTAAAAAACGCTTAATTTTCCTGCTAGAAAAATTACCGGTTAACTCTTCATACGGAGGCCGCTAAGAACTGGCTTCCATGACACGCCGTAAAAATATCGAAATTTGAAGCGAAAAAATCAGTTTTTTTTTTGAAAATTTTTTATAAACAAAAAAATCCTTAGTTAAAAATGACCAAAAAAAAATTCTCTACAAGATAGCCTTAACACATTGAAACCGATTTTGACTTTTTGAAAATTCCTTATTTCAATTCGTCTAGTACACTAATGAATCCGTACTGAGGGGTTTAGTTTTTCAGAATAAGTCTCCCGTACTGACCCTACTTGCGCATAATGCTCCAGTGCAGTCGGTGAAATTGTTCAACACACCTAATGACGCAATAACATGAGGTTGCGTTTTTCACAACATATTTTTGATTCAGACCAATTTGGGTACGCTAAGCACGCCGTGCTTTCCGTACCCAAATTGACCTAAATAAACAAAACAAAAATTAATGCAGACCAATTTGGGTACGGAAAGCACGGGTGTGCTTAGCGTACCCAAATGAGTACACTAAACACCGACTCAAAAAAAATTTTTATAAAAACTCAAGGCACTGAAAATTTTATGGCGACACTTGTCAAAATTTAAGTTTTTGAGAAAATTCTAGAGTTAGAAAAACAAAAATTTTGGCCTTCCAAAAATTTACTATTGCAGCTTTACATAATCTCAAGAATTTTAAACTTTTTTTCGTGTTTTTTGAGATTTGAAATTACCGATTTTAAATCCGGTTTACTGGTAAAATACCATTTAGTAGAACTTTCAAAATCAAATGATTTGCAGCCAAGATTTCGATCATTTCAGTCATACTAGATAGAAGTTTGTAGCTCTTATCGTTTTTCTGGAAAAGCCTTTCGAAAACCCTTCATACCGTTGGGAACCCCCCTAAGATTCCTGTGTGAGCTTAGGTTGGATTGTATCAGATTACAATAATTGCTGAAATGATCTTGAAGACTGGTTCTTCACGTTTAGAAAATTTTTGCGATACCACTTTTTTTTCATAAGATGAATGAAATAAATTGAATTCGGTGGTCGGGACGGCTTAAGAATTTGGCAAGTTTAAGTGAAATAATTTTTTTTGCTTAACGAGGCAAAGAATATGGATAATATCCTGAAATAAAGTATTTAGTCAAGTATTTTTATTTCTTTTAATGTGAAATAAATCATGTAATTTCGAGCATGTAAGAGACAATTAGATAATTGGTACCTGCTTTATCAAGTCTTTTTTCGTCTAATTAATGCCTTCTGATTGAAGTCTGCCCAGACTCTTGTCGCAGATTTATTCAAACATTTCTTAAGTACTGTTGCTTTATTTTACTGACACTTCCGATCAAGACTCTACACAAAAATGTCCTATAAGGAAGTGTCAGTAAAATAAAACAATAGTAGCTAATAAATATTTGAATAAATTTGCGGCAGGTGACTGAAGCATGTATTAATTATCTAATTGTCTTTTTCGTGCTCGAAATTACATGATTTCTTTTACAGAATCTAAATTATTCTGAATACTGTTTATGGTTGAGTGTCTCATACACGGGTCGGTACCGGGGTTGTAAAAGGGATGGCTTTTGCGTGGGTTTTCTTTCCCCTTTTTGCGTAGGTTTAAGGGGGTTGTATCGACTGGAAAGACTTTTTAAGAGGGCCATAAGTTATGGCCCATAACGCTTCACTCCAACTTCGGATTAGTATGAAAATTTCCAGATTGTTAGTTCGTAATCTCAAGAACAAAATTTAAACTATGGTCCAATTATGAGCAGTTCGAGCGCTAGAGAGCAAAACATTTTCTCATGTTCAACAGTGTTGAATCAACACTCAGAAAAAATTTCACAATTTTATTTTGTCTAATTTAACTTAAAAAGCCTACTTGACTTCAAAAATCGAAAAATAAGCTCTCTTTCACTTTTAGATTGCTCAATATAGCCAGTCGATACAATCCTTTAAGGGGATTGTGGGTGCAAGTAGTTATTTTGCAAATCGGTTATGCAAATTCGGTATTTATTTCAATTGCAACCTTGCAATCCAGCACCTCAGGAATCGTTTGCAATTAAAAAAACACACCAAATTATTTCTGGATATTTTTTTTTAGAACATTGAAATCGCTTGCTAACTGAAATGCCCGGAATACATGACAGATGGATCAAAAACAAATAAACCCATTAGTGATCAATTTTTACGGAGATTCAGACCAAAATAAAATGGAAACTTGACCATATTCTAGAAAATTTCCAAAAAATATCATTTCGGATCTTGCCATAAAAACTGCGAAAACGGAAAATAATTCCTAATATGGGTATCAGTTCACGAATATCAACGAAAAAAATCAACTCGCAAGAAAAAGGGGTCTAAAATGAAAGTATTTTCAATAGATAGGTGTCAGATTTTGCGCTCTTTCATATATTTCAATTTTTATAGCCTAATCAATGTAATAATGGCGCGCATTAAATCAACATGAAAATTGATTGCGAGAAATATTAAAATAAATTATTAAATTTCTTGGGTTCAAAGTTATATAGATAATAGAGAATGGATTTATGAAAAAGAGAAAAGAAATCGCATTGTACCGTTTCGTGAGGTATATTTTTTTTTGTAAAATAATTCTATCATTTTGCCTAATAATTATAAAAGCAAGGAAGTTTCAAAATAATTTTCGGCGATTAAAATGAATTTATAAAATATTCTTGGTTGCAATTGTAGAGAATTTTTTTCTGACCATAATATCGCCATTATGTGATTTGGAAACGTGGAGTAATGACGTATACTTCAATGGAAAGAATAACCAGCAATAGTAGTTTATTGGCATTTTAAAGTTGATGTGATAATTTTTTCTAAAAATGAATCAATTTATTGACTTTTCAGAGGTCGACGGACTACCAATATCACAGATTGAAAAATAAAGTTCACTCGATTCTCACAAAGATATCTTGAGTTTTAAAAAGGGCTTATTTTTCCCCAGGCACTGTGCTGGGGGAGAAAAAGCCCTTTTTTAAACTCAAAGTATATTTGTGAGAAAAGTGACATCGTATGTTTTTCGAAGTTGCGACATTGTAGTCGTCTGAACCGTTGAAATGTTAAAAGTTGATAAATTTCTAGAATTTTTTTAAAACCAACCGCTAAATGCATAAAACCTCATAGCTGCTTTTTCTCTTCATTGAAGTTTAACTTCATATCCACGTATCCGAAAATCACATAATGCCGATATTATTTGTCAAAAAAAAACATTCTCTACAATGTAGCCTGAGAAAATTTTTTAATTCATCTTAATTCGCCGAGAATTTATTTTGAAAATGCATTGCTATAGTTAAATATAGGCAAAATGTACATTATTTTACAAAAAAAAGTTTAACTCACGAACGGTACATGCGATTTCTTTTCTTTTTCATAAATCATTCTCGATTATCTTAGTAAAATTATAGACTGACAAAATTTTAATAATTTTTGTCAGATTTCTCGCAATCACTATTTTATGCAGTTTCACTGCGTGCCATTATTACATTAATTAGGCTAAAAATTGAAATATTGAAAAAGGAGCAAAAATCTTAACAATTATAATATTGAAATACTTTCATTAAGTGTAACTTTTTGCTGTGATTATCATTCTACGTAATTTGAGACTATCCTATGGCTAGAATTTTGAATAAATTAATTATTTTTGCATGCAAATCCGATATTCTAGAACTAGTTATTTGATAGTAAAAAAAATTTTTTGCTCGCAATCAATTTTTTATGTGCTGGATGGTCGGATCCAAGAAAAATAATACCGAATTTGAAAGTGTGAATTTATCTAGTAAAAGCCTATACTCGATAATATCTAGGTGATATCCTTTATTCAACGAAACGAATAGTAAGATAAAGTGGCCAAACCCTAAAAGCGTTTCATTCTGGCTTTGAACGGACTCATAAGATTGAGTTCTTAAGATAGCTGCAAATTTTGAGCCTCAAGACGACTACGCATATTTCGAGAAAATTAATCGGCCATTTTTTCAAAAACTTAAAATTTACTAATCTCAAAGAAATTGACACTTTGTCGATTCGGACCAAATTTGTTCTTTCATTTTATCTAAATATTATGCGCAGTCATTTTTGAGCTATCTCAGAAGTCAGTCTGAGTCAGAAGTTCTGAACTCAGAAACCCAATCGAATGGACACCTTTCATTGTGTCCATTAAAATGGATTCGATTTAAGGTGTGGCACTGTGGTTGTCGCTGATAAGGCTGTTTGTGTAGGTGCTTCCACGCGTTTTCTAGCTCTCTGATAGGGTGCTACTGCACAACTTGCTATTACTTGAGGAATAAGTCTTCAAGGTCAATTCAGCAGTAAATGTAATGATACAATCCCAAACCTACGCCAACAGGAACCTTTTATTAGCCTCCTCAAAAAACCACTCAGAGCTATCTCCTCCTACAATGTTCATTCATTTTTTTTAATTTTTGTGTATTTAGGCCTCGGAGCGCAGTACCAAACAATCCATTGGAGCCCCTTTTTGAAATTTTGCTCTGTAACGAAAATCGCGGAAAAATCGAACAACAAATTTATTAACGAAAATTGAACGGAAAAAAAAATTGGCCGTCGAAAAACAAAATTTAGAAATTCGGGCTCTCATGGATTGTTCGTACTGCTTTCCTCCGAAGCCTGGACATAAAAAATGATAAAATTCTTAGGAGATGTTGATAGTTTTTAGTGTTTTTTCGAGCGTAGTTATGGAGGTTCCCAACAGGCCATCGAGATTCGGAACCCACCAAAAAATTACATTCCGGTTTATATCCGGTGAACCGGATGTCAAATCAACTTCATTAAAAATTTTCTCTTATTGAGCTTTTTTCTCGTAATTCGTCATTGAGAACGGGTGGGCCCACCTTAAAAAGTACACTTAACTGTACCTTAATCGAACGGTTCAAGATTTTTCAATCTGCACTTTTCGCTAATCGAACACTAACTTGGGCGCGCGGTGGTCTATCTGATATTTCTCTTTGTATTCGAACAACAATATTATTTGATTTTCTTCAATGAAACCCCGAATTGTTTGTTGATTTGATAATTGGACAAAAAAAAAAAAAAAACTTATTTACTGTTAAAACAACTAAAAAAATCAACCTAAAAATGACCCTATGTTTTTCAAAATTTTAAAGTTGTTGCGCGGCCTCTAAAATGGAACTGGACTCCTTTTATAATTTTACGCGTGTACACAAGTTTAACTTACATGGATTTTTTCCGAAATATTTGAATGCAAAAAAAAAAGGTCGTTGCTTTCCGTACCAAATTGGCCAATCGACTTTTTTTGTCCTCACTATACTTTTCTTAGTGTGGGTACGGAAAGCAGCCCGTGCTTTCCGTACCCAAATTTGGTTCATATTTTTTTTATTTAGGGTCCAATTTTGGGGTACGGAAATAGCACTGGCCGTAGCCCAAATTGGTCTGAATGAACATATGGTGTGGAAAACGCACCGTTCCATGATTATGTTGCATTGGGTGGTTGGGATTCCACCGCTGCATGGAGCACAGGTGCTAAGCATACTATGCGCAGAATTAATGCCGCATAAGTAGGGTCCTTCTTTGAAGAGATTTGAAATAAGGAATTTATCGATCCCCTTCCGGTTCTTTTGGGGGTACTTTTCAAGTCTTTACGATGATTGAGATTGACCTTGGAACTTTGACCGTCTTTGAGTTCGACCCGTGGTCGCCAGCCCTAGTCCAAAAAAAACGATTCCTTAAAAAACCCGCTTAATTTTCACCATGCTAGAAAAATTACCGGTTTAACTCCTTCATACGGAGGCCTAGAATGGCTTCATGACACCCTGTAAAATATCGAAAATTGAGCGAAAAATCGATTTTTTTTGTGAATTTTTTTATTTAACAAAAAAATCCCTTAGTTCTAAAAATGACAAAAAAAATTCTCTAAAGATAGCCTCTAACACATTGAAACCGATTTTTGACTTTTGAAATTCCTTTATTCAATTCGTTGTACACTCATGATCCGTACTGAGGGTTTAGTTTTTCAGATAAGTCTCTCCGGTTTTTACTTGACCCTACTTATGCGGCATTATGTCAGGGCAGTCGGTGAATTGTTCACCACCCTATTGACGCATATCATGGAGGTTGCGTTTTTTCACAACTATTTTGATTCAGGGACCAATTTGGGTACGCTAAGCACGCCCGTTGCTTTCCGTACCCAAAATTGACCTAAAATAAACAAAAATTAATGCAGACCAATTTGGGTACCGGGAAAGCATCGGGTGTGCTTAGCGTACCCCAATTGAGTTACACTAAACACCGACTCAAAAAAAATTTTTATAAAAACTCAAGCACTTGAAAATTATGGCGACACTTGTTCAAATTTTAAGTTTTTGACGAAAAAATTCTAGAGTTAGGAAAAACAAAAATTTTGGCCTTCCAAAAATTTACTATTGCAGCTTTACATATCTCAAGAATTTTTAACTTTTTTTTTCGTGTTTTTTTGGAGATTTGAAATTACCGATTTTAAATCCGGTTTACTGGTAAAAATACCATTTAGTAGAACTTTCAAAATCAATGATTTGCAGCCAGATTCGATCATTTCAGTCATTACGTAGATAGAGTTGTAGCTCTTATTCGTTTTCTGGAAAAGCTTTCGAAAACCCTTATACCGTGGGAAAAACCCCCTAAGATTCCTGTGTGAGCTTAGGTTGATTGTATCAGATTACAATATTGCTGAAATTGATCTTGCAAGACTGGTTCTTTCACGTTTTAGAAATTTTTGCGATACCACTTTTTTCATAAGATGAATGAAATATTGAATTCGGTGTCGGACGGCTTAGATTTGGCAGTTTAAGTGAAATAATTTTTTTGTGCTTAACGAGCAAAGAATATGGGTGTATTAATATCTGAAATAAAGTATTTAGTCAAGTATTTTTATTTCTTTTAAGTGTGAATAATCATTGTATTTCGAGGCAGTAAGAGACAATTAGTATTGGTACCTGCTTTATCAAGTTTTTTTCGTCTAATTAATGCCTTCCTGATGAAGTTGCCCAGACTTTGTCGCGTTTATCAAACATTTCTTAAGTTACTGTTGCTTTATTTTACTGGGACCTTCCGATCAATGACTCTACACAAATTTCCTATAAGGAAGTGTCGTAAATAAAACAATAGTAGCTAATAATATTGAATAAATTTGCGGCAGGTGACTGAAGCATGTATTAATTTCTAATTGTCTTTTTCGTGCTCGAATTACTATGATTTCTTTACAGAATCTAAATTATTCTGAATATGTTTTATGGTTGAGTGTCTCATACACGGCGGTTACCGGTGGTTGTAAAAAGGGATGCTTTTGCGTGGTTTTTCTCCCCTTTTTGCGTAGGTTAAGGGGGTTGTATCGACTGGGAAAGAACTTTTTTTAATAGAGGGGCCATAAGTTATGGCCCATAACGCTTCACTCCAATTCGGATTAGTATTGAAATTTCCAGATTTTAGTTCGTAATCTCAGAACAATTTAACTATGGTCTCCAAATATGAAGCAGTTCGAGCGCTAGAGAGCAAACTTTTCTCGATGTTCAACAGCTGTTGAATCACAACTCTCAGAAAAAATTTCACAATCTTTATTTTGTCTAATTTAATGCTAAAAAGCCTACTTGACTCAAAAATCGAAAAAATGAAGCTCTCTTTTTCACTTATTTATGATTGCTCAATATAGCAGTCGATACAATCCCTTATATGGGGATGGGGTGCAGTAGGTTATTGTTTGCAAATCGGTTGCAAATTTCCGTATTTTCAATTGCACCTGACCATCCAGTCACCCAGGAATCGTTTGCCAAATTAAAAAAACACCAAATATATTTCTGGGATATTTTTTTTTAGAAACATTTAGAGAATCGTTTGCTAACTCTGAAAGTGCTGAATAATGAAGATGTCAAAAACAAATATATCACAGGATAGTGATCATTTTTTACGGAGAGATTCAGAATCCAAAATAAATTGAGAACTTGTTGACCATATTCTAGAAAAGTTCCAAAAAATATCATTCGGCCTTGCATAAACTGGCAAATACGGAAATATAATTCCTAGATATGGTAATCATTCAGAATTACAAATAAAAAATTCAATCTCGCAAGAAAGTGGTTCTAGAATGAATATAATTTCAAATACTGATGTATGTATCAGATTTTTTGCGCCTTTCCAATATTTCAATTTTTAGGCCTAATCAATGTAATGAATGGGACGCGCAATGTAAATCACATGAAATATTGATTGCAGAATATATAAAATAAATTATTGAAATTTCTTGGTTCTAAAAGTTTAATGATTCATAGATGGAAGGATTATTGAAAAAAGATGAATAAAGAAATCTGGCATGTACCGTTCGTAGGTATAGTTTTTTTTGTATAAATAATCTCATTTTGCCTATATTAACTAGCAAGGAAGTTTCAAAAATATTTTCGGTCGAATTTAAGATGAATTTTAAAAATATTCTTGGTTGCAATGTTAGAGAATTTTTCTTTCTGACCCAATAATATCGCATTATTGACTTTATTGGAAACGTGGATATGACGGTATACTTAATGGAAAGAATAACAGCACATTAGGTTTTATGCATTTAAGAGTTGATGTGAGTAATATTGATTCATAAACAATAAGAATTCTGATTTTTTGACTTTTTCAAAGGTTACGACTACATCATATACAATGGGGAAAAAAAATAAAACGTTCACTCAATTCTCACAAAGATTATTTGAGTTTTAAAAGCTATATTTTTCCCACAATGTGCTGGGAGAAATAAGCCCTTTTTAAATTCAAATATATTTTTGAGAATTAATGGACATCTTTGTTTTCAATTGACCACTTGCTATTCGTAGACCTGAATAGTATACAATTTGATAAATATTCTAGAAATTTTATTAAAACAACGTAATGATAAAACCTCATTATGCTTTTTCTCTTCATTGAAGTTTAACTTCATATCCACGTATCCGAAATACCTAATGCCGATATTATTTCTCAAAAAACATTCTCTACAATTAGCCTGAGAAATTTTTTAATTCATCTTAATTCGCGAGGAATTTATTTTGAAAATGCATTCTATAGTTAAATATAGGCAAAATGTACTTTTACAAAAAAAGTTTAACTCCGAACGGTACATGCGACTTTTCTTTTCTTTTCATCATAATCATTCTCGATTATCTTAGTAAATTTATAGACTGACAAAATTTTAATATTTTTGTCAGATTTCTCGCAATCACTATTTTATGCATTTACTGCGCCATTTTACATTAATTAGGCTAAAAATTGAAATATTGAAAAGGAGCAAAATCTTACAATTTATAATTTGAAATACTTTCATTAGTGTAACTTTTTCTGTGATTATTCATTCTCGTAATTTGAGACTATCTATGGCTAGAATTTTGAATAAATTAATTATTTTTGCAGCAATCGATATTCTAGAATAGTTATTGATAGTAAAAATTTTTTGCTTCCAATCAATTTTTTATGTGCTGGATGGTCGGAATCAAGAAAAATAAATACGTTTGACGACGTGGTCTTTCGAATAACTACCTGCACCCGAAAATCCCTTAAGCAAATAAAGGGAAAAAAGGGGGAGGGATAGCCCGTGCCACCATTAATTTCGACTTATAGAAATAATGGGTGGATTGTTCTGAAACTTCTGGGGCGTTAATAATATATAAAAAATGGGAAAAAATTATGAAAAATTTTTTTTGGTAGTCGACGGTAGTTCACTAACTAACCGTGACTGTCACGTGGATCAAAATATTAGCGTAATTTTTCGTTTTATTGCAGTATTTAATTATAAACAGGCATCTAGTTTTTGGGTAACGTCAACTTATTAAATGAAATTAACAACACTTTTTGGGGAAAAAATAAAAATTTTCGAAATTATGATTTTTTGTTCCCAAAACCGGTTTTCAGAAAAAAAACGTAAAAGTAAGAACAAATGGATGCCCGTTTTGTCGGCAAAAATTATTTTCATCAACTTAACCGCCTTGTTGCAAACTTATTATGTAAGTTTTTTGGTACATACATCTAGATAGATGTTATAATACACTTTTTAAGAATTTTTGAATTTTTTGAGTATTTTTCTACAAGGAAAAAAAAATTTTTGCTGAAAAATCTTTTTGCAGCGTCTTTCGACAAGAAACAATTTAACGAAAAAATTCGAAAAAAATTTTTCGTAAAATTTTTTCGAAAATTTTTTTCATTTTTTTCAATTGTCTAAACGCCTGCAAAAAATTTTCAGCAAATTTTTTTTCGCTTGTCGAAAATACTCAGAAAAAATTTCAAAAATTCTTAAAAAGTGTATATGACACCATCTATCTGAGATGTATGCTTACCAAAAAACTGTACTACTAAGTTCA